>OY288257.1:59508418-59760017 GCA_958450325.1 Agrostemma githago | reverse complement strand
ACGTAATTAGTACTCCACAGTAGTTATATATGACCCAATAGGACGCTCTCTCTCAATATAATGTTGCATTGAATCGTGGTTTCATGATAAAAAGTATCTATGCATGAAGATGATCGAGGCTCTTTCTCACTTGTCCAGATATAATATCCCGTATTCGATGTTTTCATTTCAGGCTAGCTAGGGCACATTAAAAATAAGTACTTACGTACTGAGATTCATTTTAATTGATCCTAGCTAACCCTAATATAGTTAATTAAGTATTCTTCTTCTATAGAAGTTGTTAATGGAGAAACGTTGACCTCAATAATTTTTCAAAAATATTGTTTAATATACTTGATGGGATCAGTTTGGCTCGACCTCAATCAAAATGAACCCGAACTGAGAACGTTCAAATCCAAGTTGAGCGCAAGCTCAACTCGAAATCTCGTTTGGACTTATTTTTAGTACTTATACACGCTCAAGTTAGGCTCAAATTCATGTTTTAACTTGCGAGCTTGTTTGTGAGATTGTCGATTCAAATTCGAATTTTGTTTAATGAACCCATGTCGAATCGTCGTAGCCCCAATTGGTCTACCTGGGAGCGTGGTGCGTCTATTTTTTTGAATGAGCAAGGGAGTATTTTTAAGGGGCTGGCTGGACTTCAGTTGACAAACACAGTCGCTCTACATGAATTGGGCCTTTATCCTAATGGTTTGCTTTAGCTCATGCGAGTCATGCATGCCCATCAAACGGATTTCGTCTCTACTCTCTATACCCTTTGTGAATCAACAAAATTAGCATACCAAATGATTTATGTTGGGATGTACTACTAACTCAAATATTGACTGATAACTAGGCCAATCGATTAGCCCGTTCAAAGTGTTTCAGGAATCGGGGACCATCAATTTTGGAGGACCAAAATAGAACTAAAGCAATAATATAATTATATTTTCATTGTTATAATAGTATACTAAAATCGAAGATATCTTAGGGTCCGTTTGGATAACAAAATAGGAGGGAAAGGGAGGGGGAGGGAAGGGTAGGGGAGGGGGAACGAGGGTTGTTTGGATAACATGAATAAGGAGGGAAGGGAGGGAGAAGAGGATTGATAAACGTGTCTTTTATTAGGGAGGAACAAAATGTATTATATAACCTTGAGTTTTTTGTCAAAAGACACCTAACATTTAGGTCTTTTGTAAATAAGACACCTATAATTATTTTTTTTGCCCAAAAGCACCTTAAATTTACGTTTCTTTGTCTAAAGGCACCTAACCCCAACTTCCGTCAAAAAAACGTTAACTTTGACGGTTCTCATCCCTTAATCATCTTTCCTCCTCCCTTAATCAACCCTTATACCTTAATCAACCCCAATTAGCCCTCTTTTCTTAATCAAATCATCATTCCTCTCATCATTTGCATACATTTTGTGCTCAATCAATCTTCATTGCTTAAATCAAATCCATTTAGTTTTCATTCAATTGGTAAGCTCTCAATTATGATTCTTTATTCTTTAAATTAATTAATTACTTAAGTCATCAACAACAAATTAAAAATTTGAGTTCAAATTTTGATTTTATGTTATTTGGTTTGTGTGTTAGTCTAATTCTATTAGACTATAATCTCAATTTTTGTTTTAGTAACCCTAATTATTAATTGTTGTTGTCACTTCATTTTTTGTTTTAGGCTTTTAGCAACCATTTGCAAAAGTGAAAAAAACAAATGATGGGTTTAATTAAGGAGAGACTAAAAGGAGATTTTGGGGCTAAGCTTTTGGGAGAAAACATGGAGTTGTGGCCTTGTGAGAAAATAATAAAAGATAATGTAAAGGAAGGGGATGAAGGAGTTGATTGAGTTTTGATTAAGGGATGAGAGAAGATGATTAAGGGATCCACCATCAAACTTAACGTTTTTTTGACGGAAATTGAGATTTGGTGTCTTTAGACAAACAAATGTAAATTTAAGGTGCTTTTGGGCAAAAAAATAAACTTAAGGTGCCTTATTTACAGAAGACCTAAATGTTAGGTGCCTTTTGACAAAAAACTCTATAACCTTTGTAATTACGATTATTAATTTTTGACTCATTTAAACATAACAAAAAAATGAATTAAAAATTGTTAATTTTTTTTTTTTTATTATTATTTTATTTTGAATCAGCTCAACTCACGCGATGAAAAAAAAACATGACATAAAAAAACTGAATTGCATGTGTCTGAACTGAACTAAACTGAATCCGTCTAACTGGAGTGAACTGGAAGTGTCTGAATATAAGTCCACAAGAACATGGCGTTCTCAACCCGACTCACTCATAAAGGCCATAACGGAAAAAATAAGGCATCATAACTTTTTTATCCTAACCTGATTCAACTGTAACGAAAAAAAGGCATCGTAATTTCTTTTATACGTTTTCTTATCCTAACCCAACTCACACGTATCAGTGGAAAAAAAAGTCGTCGTAATTTATCCTAACTCGACTCCCCAGTAACGGGAAAAAAAAAGGTCGTCGTAATTTTTTTATCCTAATCTGACTCACAAGTATCGGAAAAAAAGAGCAAGTTGTCGTAATTTATCCTAGCTCGACTCACCCGTAACGGGAAAAAAAATCGTCGTAATTTTTTTATTCTAACCTGACACACAAGTATCGAAAAAAAAAATCGTCGTAATTTATTCTAGCCCGACTCACCTAAACTGAATGTGACTAGGTGCATTCAGATATCTTGATGAGATGTGAAGAATCTTGTAATCTTCACAAATATAGTAGTAAATAAAAGGGAGATAATGCGGCTGATATAATTAAGAGATTATGAATCTCGAATAAATGCCAAAGATGAACCAAAATGATTTGTTTGCCAAACTAATGAAAATGCCGAGATCTTCCCTAGTACATGAAGAATAAGATGAAGTGGATTGTTGCCTAATCAATAGTGTCATGATCTCAAGAAGATATCAAGGGAATCAAGCATCTTGCATATTTGGCAACAATATGCTAGAGTAGTATTATTACTTTATTTTGTAGTATTTCTTTCCCTTTTAGCATAGTATTATTTAGGAAATAATATCACTTGAGATATCGAGTTGATCTTCACATGTAGGCTATTCAAAAATAATGTATTAGAACATGAATTATGAATCGAAAAAAAAACCCAAGTTGCATTTTGATCTTTTGATCATGGTGTTTACTAAATTCGAGAAGGTACTTCGAATTGGCGATAAAAGATTGGGCTCCAATCTCTTTCGTGATTAGTTCCGGGTTCAAGGTCGAACTACGGGCTAAATATCCCTTTATATTTATCGTTTATTTTCGTTTGTCAATAAAATTCAAGGTTACATTAACCTTGTTCCAAAAAAATACAAAAACAAGTTTTCATTGGAGCTTCCGCATTTTTTATTTCGCACCAAAAATAAAAAACCACCCGACTCATCCGTAACGGGGGAAAAAAATCGTCGTGATTTTTTAATCCTCACCCGTATCGGGAAAAAAAATCGTCGTAAGTTTTTTTATCCTAGCCCGATTTACTAGTATTGGAAAAAAAAAGTTTGTCAATGGTCATGAATGAGTGAAAAATATTGGAGAAATACGTTTTGTTAGCAAGGACAAATTAGTAATTTTGTAATTAATGGACAAACAATCCATTTTCCTTCCAAATCTTGTCTATATTGGCAAGATTTTCATTTACTCTAAAATGAATCAATCCTATCCTTCCATTTCCTTCCCCCCTCCATTTCCCTCCCTTCCTAAATACTCCCTCCGGTCATTATTTTTCGCCTCACTTCATAAATATTTGTGAGGGGTATTTAATAGAATGGGGCGAAAAATAGTGTCCGGAGGGAGTAGTATCCAAACAAAGGATAGTCTATCCCTCATTTTCGCTCCCCTCCCTTTCCCTCCATTTCCTCTTATCCAAACACACCCTTAGTCTAATGGTTAAAAATAGGTGCTCTGGACAATAGGTTCCAAGTTCGAATCCCCCTCTTCCCTATATTGTAATGCGACTAAGTGCGCTCTTCGATGAACAAAAAAAACTAGTATACTAAACTATTATAGTGCATCGGTTTGTTCCTTTATCCAAGAAGTTGGAACTGGCTAGGAGTGCGGTGGTTTGAATCCTCTTGGACTCAAATTGTTTTTTAATTCCTTTATGCTTTGTTTTCATCACGATATATTGTACTATCCGTCCCTACTACCTCACTTTCCACAAAATTTGTTGTTCTAGTAATCTAGTTGGAGTAATAACACGGTGAATAATATAAATAGTTTCAAAATAAAGTCTCACGCGTACACTAGTTTTGTGTCCTCCTAAGAAAATTATGGATCAACTTTCGACTATTATTGAACAAAGAAATTGACATACTACCCTTTTTATGGTTAATATAAGGCCTCACTTTAAGAATGGGAATCGGACCTCCCAAAATCATTAGACAACCCTGTTGATAACACATGTTTATTTTAGACTAGTAACCTTTAGAATTTTGATTTCCTTAGAATAAAATGTTAAATTGCTAGTATTTGCAATTAGAATGTTTATGTAACTAGTATTCCCTTCGGTTATAATTAATTGTCACATTCCATTTTTTGAAACTTCATGAATATATGTGTGCAATATTTTATTGAAATGAGACAATAATTTGTGAACGGATGAAGTAGTGAATACTAGTAGGATTTAATATACTACTCCCTCCGTCTCGTTCATTTGTTTGATTTGTCTTTGATTAAAATATTCCAAACAATGAATATGAAGCAGATTATTGTAAACAAAACTGAGCTTGGCAAAGGATGTTGCATGAGTATGATTCCTCAAAATATGGAATAAAAATCATTTAGACCCATCTGATATTGGACTACATACTCTTTGTATCTCAAGAAACTCGATTTGCTTTTCTTTTGCACCACAGTTACAAGCGCAAGAAGACTTAAAACTCATACCCATACGACCATCTATTTCATCCCAAATCGATCTAATTAAACTTTGGTAACGTATGAGGGGATGTTGTGTTGTCATTTCCTTAAATAGAATCAGCTAATTTCTCATCAACGTCATAGAACTGTGCTCCATTTGATTAACAAAACCTATCTTCTAACTCTTTCCAACCAACCTTTGTCGTGCTACGTACTATAGAGTATTGAATCAGAAATCTCGGGAGAAAGAGAATTTAGGGTCCAAGAAAAGACAATATCATTACATCTTTGCCAATTCTTGGACAAATTAGAAGTTGGAGGCAGTTTACTAATAGTTCCAGATATGAAACCAACCTTGTTCTTGGCTGAAAGAGCAATGACCAATGCTCTCTTCCCGTGTCCAAAACCAGTACTTTCAAACACATTTGCCACCAGTTTTATGATAAGCTTAAAATAAGAACAAGGAATTAAAGAGAGGAATTGGATAGAATAACAACTGTTCTCATTAAAATGAGATAGGTGTGGTAAAACTATGATGACTGACATCTAGGTTCTAAATAAGACTGAATACATCAGAGAATTGATTAAAATTAAGCATAAGAATATATATGGTATGACATGGTCCTACCATATAAGTGATCAAAATTAATTATTTTTTTGTTTTATCTTTCGTTATGAGTAGCTAATTTATTCTTCTAGGGTTGAAGGAGATCTATGTTAATTGAATTGGTGATGTTGGTTTACATGATTGTTTGATTGATCATTCATATGTTATTGCCTTACTACTTGTTTTGTATCATTGTTTGATTAGTTTGAGACGTTGAACTAGTTGAATGTTTAGAAATTCAAACCTAAGATCGAAAGCCTGGTAAGGATAGACTTACAAGTAAGTGGGTAGGATAATCTGGTAAGTTGCGAGAGCCCGTCAGAATCTATCCTAAGGTTGACATAAGATCTGAAAGGCCGTGTCATTGCCCTAAATAACTGTGATTGATTGATTGAATGATTAATTAAATTTACCTAATATAATTGCATAGTGAACCGGAAAGCCCTAGATCTCTTTTAATATTGTTAGAACCCTTTCATTTACATTATCGCATTAGTTTAGATAAAAACTCAACAAACCAGATTTAAATAGTTTAGAACCGACTATAGATAATTAGTGATATTCATCCGTCTCTCTGTGGATTCGACCCTTACTTACTGCTAGCTATTTGTTAGTCGTTTGTTAGGTTTATTTCGATATAGGTGATACGACTTTAGCCTTATCATCTTTGGCGCAGTTTTCGGGGAGCCGACTAAGGATTAATGCTGACCTGAATGATTTTCGAGCATCCGGTAATTGCTCGGTGGCAACTCCACAAATGATCCAACCTTTAAACATTGACAACCACATCTCGATCGATTCAACGGAAACAAAGATGCGCCTATACGTCTATCTAGTACATTTCAAATTTTCAACCAAATCGAGGTCTAATACATCGCCCCGAACGCGGGATCGGACCGGTCCAGGCCAGACCATAAAGACAAGCCGTGTGAGTGGCCGCCGCTCTAGTCCGCGCGGGTGCGCGCGGCGAGCGGGTGACAGCGTCCACACCTTCTACTACCTTGACTTGGCAAATGCTTCTTTTGAAGCAACTATCCAACAATCCCCCACATGATTCAAAAGAAGAAAGGTCCAAAAAAATGGCAACAAAGACTTGGTTGTTTAGATGTTTAGTGTCTTGTGGACTTTAAGTAACACCCAATGCGTACAGAAGACCTAAGAACGCCATTTGAGGTGGATTATAGCCTTTAACCTTCTAATGGAGTTGGTAGAAGGTCGATTGCGTACTTACCAATCTCAAATCAGGGCTGGTACTTGTATCCATGAACTCATCATGAACGTTAAGTGTATAACATAAATGTTTTACTTGGACTTCCTAAGTTTCCTCCACATGAATCCTAGTAGTTCATGAATGCCTCCAGAGATCCTAAAGCCTTAAGGATCTCTTGAGGTTTAGAGCAATAACCCTCACGTTCACATAGGTAAATTCATCAGGTTTGACCGTGACAAACCATTAGGACTATGAATTTATTAAAAGTCGTCGCTCAACCTTACAAGACAGTGTCTCAAATAAATAAAAACAAAAACATATGTCACATAACATGCTATAAAGGGATCAGTCCATCTAAAGCAATAGCTCTCTCTCTAAAAACTCTTCATCTTCTCTCTAAAAACAAAACCAAAAGAAAACCCTAATACTCCACCATTACAACCGCCGCCACCCATCTTCCTCCTATCGCTCAATCAGTGCTGGATATGGGGCTTATTATAGCTCCATCTCCGGCCTCCTCTCATTTTCGCAGCTTTGATGTCCTTTTGCATGCTCCTTTGGTCTGATCGTTGCCGCTGATTTCCTAGTCCATTTTCGTGCTTTGTTCAGTGTTGGTGGTTTTGGTCTATTGTGGTGTTCCAATTCGTCTTTTGGTGGTCGAACTTCTCGGTTGCCATCGACCGACTTTTCCTCGTCGGGTGGTTTTCCGTTGGACAGTTTTTTCTCTTTTTGGGTCTAGGTCTAGGTCGACTACTGACGGGTTTTCCCTCTTGCTTCACCCATTGGTATGTTGATGCTGTCTGTTTCTGGTTTCCGTTGGCTCAACTCGATCCCGGTCTGGGTCGACTATTAGAAGGTGTCCCCATCTCCCCTCGCCCCCTCCCTCACCCTTTGGTATGTCGATTTAGTCTTTGTCAAGTCTTCTTTTTGTCCGTTTGTTCGCTTCTTGTTAGTCTTGGCTAGGTTTTCCCCTCCCCTACCTCCACCTTAATTAGCTTTGGTTAGACTAACTAGGTTCGAGCTTCTGTTCCTTTGTTTAGGTCATAGCTTTTATGGTTCTCGTTGGTTTTGGTTGGTCGTTGGTTCGTTGGTTTGTCTAGTAGGTCTCCGTTGTTAGGAGTGGGTCGGTCCCTTGTTTTTATTGGTGTTGGGGCTTTTTGCCTTTGTGCCTCGTTTGTTCAAGGTGTTTTTTGTGTGCGATGATGGATAAGTGTCTTTTCATGTGGTACTGGCTTCCTTGGAGCTAGCTGTGGTGTTATTAGATATGTTATGATAGTAGTGTGATTGCTTTTGGGATAGGTTGGATTATGGTGTTGTGTGGTTTGGATGTAGTGGTAGCTCTCCGTCTTTAAATGAAGTCGTTTACATATATTATGCTACTTTCTTCTTTAGTAATAATTTCCTTCTTGAGGAGAATGGTAAGTTCCTTTGATTACTATGAGGATTTTATAAAGATCATGAGGCATGTTTGTGTTGGCTTCTCTTTGGTGGTTACGGCTACGTTTGTGGTTGAGGGGTGTTACCTCATTCCTTCTCGTTGGTTGACATTTTCTCTTGGATCGTTGGTCTTTTGCTCGGCTAGTTCGATTATAAAGTTGCAAGAGCTTTATCTACATCTGGGACTGGTCTTTTGGCCTCTTTTTCCATGTTTCCTTTCTACGTCCTTGTGACGTAAGTGTAACTTGTTCTTGTCACTTACTCATTCAAAGGAGTATGCAGTCTATTGGAATGATCAATTAAGATGTGAAGTGTGCTGAAGCTCGTGCCCTTCTTACTGCTCACTACTAACACTTTGTCCTTGGGACTGGTCTTAATTTCTTGTATCCGTTATCAAAGTATTTTATTTATATGTTGTATTATGTTGTAATTCGATTCCTAAACAAAAGAGCACTTACCTTAATGGTAGTTGCTCTAACTATGTAATAGGGTGTACTTTGAATCTTTGGCTAAAAAAATCTTGCTATAAAGGAAATGGTTGTGACATTACATCTCGAGTTCACTGTGACTTCGTTTGACCACATTTGACATTAGCTAGGCTAAGTTGGGTATCAATCACAGTTTACTCCTTAACAGGCTTTAAACTCATTTCCTGTGCTGCCTCCAACACAATTCAAACAATGGCCGTTGATGAGAGGATCTCAACATCCCCTCAATTTAACATGTTCTCGAGAAACCATATACTCTTGTGGTACCATACATAGATAGTCATCATTCCACAATGCCTCAACATTTGGCAATTCGCTACCTCAGCGTAGCTTTACTAATTATGATGGAGTTTGTTTATCCTCCATAATGGAATAGTTACTGATCCTCGCCACTAAGCCTATTTACCTGACAATTTATGCATTTTCAAGCCTATATTCACTTTACTTTAATATACAAATATGATATGATGTAGCTATCAATAGCAACCCAAACATCGTACTATTACAAATACACTTTGTATTCACTCAATACCCAATTCACATGCAAATTTTGAACAACGTATTGAATCTCAATCATAAGAACATAGTTACTATATGTGAATCTAGTTCATGATTCAAGATAATTGCTCACAAGCAATAACATAATCAATTTAGTTGCTTAAGTAAATTGAAAAAACTACATCATCTTGATTACGTCATGTCTCTTAATTTAACGATAGTGAGAAATTTGTCACAATCAACTTTCATTTCTTATTAAATTACGACACTAGACAATATCCATAAACATTGATAATTAACCAACAATTCTTATCAACATGTTGTCTATGCTTAATACACGGTACCATAATGTAAGTATAATACTTGCAAAGGCCTTTAAATACCACATTTGACCAAAAAACAAACTCAGCCTAAATGTATTAGTCATCGATTGTACCACTTCTATTTAAGTAGGGGTCATATACTTAAGTCGTACTTTAAATTGAAAAAGATAAATATCAATATAGTCTTATTAGACAACGTAGACCGTCGTTCATATAATATGAGTGTTTTAATCTACTCAAACACCCCACTTGGCGTATAATACAATGAATATTAAAACTACAAAAGACTACAACAATTCACCGTACGTAGCGATATACGGACTAAGAACTAGTGTTTGTACATCAAATGTACATTTTGTTTAGAACTTACAAACAATCGAACACATTTGGTAAATTAACTTTAGATTGTTATAACGGCAGTTCCAGTAAAGTAACAATAAAGAATAGGAAAATCTTATCTGGAACGGGGAAGTTGTGGCGTGACAGAACGTCACTGTTTTAAAGTTGATTTATACCTCATCTACTACACATGGCCCCAATAGCACTCAACTCCCAAGATTACACAACCGCTGTTACCCTAGTGTATATGAGGAAACAGATGAGTACCGCCAAGAACGTTGCCAAAATTTAAGAGAATGTAGAAGAAGAGAAAGATGATTTTGATTGTTGTTGTGAAAATGATTGTGAGAGATAACCAACCAAAAACAAGGTGGTGTGGTACGTCGTACCAACCACTTGACTAACCAACCAAAATCAAGGTGGTGTGGTACGTAGTACCAACCACTTGACTAACCAACCAAAAACAAGGTGGTAGGTAGTACCTACCTACTCCCTTGACTTAGCAACTGCTTCTTTTGAAGCAACTATTTCAACAGTTATAGAGAAATGCGCACAGAATATGCAGGGAGAAATAAAATTAAAGCTTGATCAGATGAGAATTCGAAGAACCATCCCACTTATAGCGTAGTGCTTAGAATTCAAAGAACCTTCTCAACAAAAAATTAAAGGTGAGAGTATGGTAGAGCGGTGTCCAGTGTTGATCCACTTAAATCCCGTTCATTTCAACTTCTTTACAACTCAATTCAGTCTACTTCAGATAAGTACAATCCAATTTAGTTCAGTTCAACTTTATCCTAGTTCAATTCAGTTAATTTATCGAGTTTATTTTAGCTCATTCACTCAAAAAAAACACAAATTCTTCTTTAATGTATGACGGGTCAAATATATACCAAATGGGTGGGATAAGACAAAAGCGAGGTTGCTGGGACCTAGATAATAAATAATTGTCCTTATCTCCTCAAGGGATACTTACTTGACCCGTCTTAAACTTACGACGGATATATCCGTTACAAGAGAGACCAACTGAAAAAAAAGGCCTGAAAAGTCATTCCAAGATGTGCCACTGAAGAAGTCAAAAGTAAGGTTGGAAAAGTAGTGATTTAACCCCTCTACTTATAAAGCCAAATTCCAAGGACATAAACCAAATTCGGGAGCTACCATGAACCTCCTGCGTTCCCTTCTTTCTGATTATAATCTTATGGACAGGATGCATAATGTTCCTCTCTTGCGATAGGATTTGTCCCTCTCCTCTACGTTGATCCTCAATATAAAAAAAGGGAAACCTTTTTTTTATGATTGGTAGCCCTCAGAACTGTTTGCAGGTTAACATCTATGTTGATGCCGCTTGGATTAATAGCTGTCATGCTAGTGGTGGTTGGTTAGCTCGGGATTTAAATGGATTAACCATTGGCCGAGATATAAAGCAGCTAAGTGCCTCCTCTCCTCTACAGGCTGAAGCCCTTGCTTTTTACGAAGCTACTTGGTGGGCACGTGCAATGGGATACTTACATGTTGTCATCCATTCCGACTGCCGGTCGCTTATCTTGATGATGAGTGGGGCAATTCCTATTGCTCCAGGTATTAGGAGAATCGTTGACAATTTGGTTTGCCTTTTTCCTTTCTTTCATTGTTTAGCTGTTTCTTATGTTTCTAGGAAATGTAATACTGAGGCTCATAGGCTTGCTCGTATGGGACTCAGAACCAACTGATTTCTGTCTTGGCTGGCAAAAAAAAAACCCTCTACTTTACTCAATTGTGAAATCAAACCCCTTAACTTTTGAATAGGGCAATTAGACCACTTAACTTTGCCAATACGTGAAATTAAACCTCTTAACTTTGCCAATACGTGAAATTAAACTCTTTTTTATTTATTTTTCGATCAATTGCTCAATTTCTCGTCAATTTCTCATACTAGAATATGAATACGTACATTACGGTAGAATACGAATACGTACATTAAAGTAGAATACGAATACGTGCATTACGGGATAAAATATTTTATCGAACTACTAGGGATATACGAATACGTACATTATGAATACGAATAATATTTTTTTGTGCTACTCCGTACTTGGGAATATGCATTTTTATACGTATACATATTATATTGGTGTATTTTGAGATAAAATATTTATTGATTTATTTTTTTTAAAGTGAAGATCAATATCATTAATAATAAGTCATCCGGCATCTACAAACGATGTCAAATTGAACTGAATACAGATTTGTGAAAAATAAATAAAGAACATCATTGAGACAAAGATCACTATTAGAATAATGCGCTTCTGCATAGCCTTCTATATATCGCTGTTTATTGACATAACCTTTCGCGAAGGAATCTATAGATCTGATGAAATAGCCTCCAAGATGATGAACTTTCTCTATTTTGACAAATAGTAGACCGAGATCTGACCTCAATTGTATCGCCGTACGTAGGGATTCATTGGTCTCATGATCTTGCACATACTTCTTGAAATCTAAGCCCTATACTAATGTAAATGACTGAAACCTCGAAATAAAGGAAAAAAAACCTTAAAATAAAGGACGAAAAACAACTCTCATAAAAGAGAGACTTTTATTGAATAAGATTTGATAACTAGTAATTAAGACTTAAACAATTTTTGGGGCTTACCATCGATTAATTATCGATGGAGGCCCCAGATTGAGGAGAAAAAGTAAGTGTTTTTTGAGGAGAAAGAGAAATATTTATTGATAGTAATGAAATATTGACATGAAATTGACGAGAGTTTGAGCAATTGATCGAAAAATAAATAAAAAAAGTTTAATTTCACGTATTGGTAAAGCTGAGGGGTTTAATTTCACCTATTGCAAAAGTTAAGGGGCTCTAATTGCTCAAATCAAGAGTTAGATTTGATTTCACAATTGAGAAAAGTAGAGGGACTCTATCACTGCTTTCCCGAGGGAAGAGTAAGACGTCGATCAGGGTGATATATCGATCTTCATCATCATCACTTATCCATCTGACTTGAATTGAATACTGGCGATACAATCTCCTCTGCACTCCTAAAATGGTCTCTGAAACCACTCAGGTCAGTTTTGCTACCATTTCAATCATTTTCCCCCTTTCTTTTTCTTCCTATGATTCATTGCATTATGATGTTCATGATCGCTCACTTTATTGTACTCTTAATTCGATTTCCATCACTGGGTTGTTGTTGTTTCTAGCTAATCTCTCATCCATTTATCACCCTTCTCCTCATTTCACGTTTTCATGTATAAATAAAGAAATTATGAATGCCTTGTTTACAAGGTGATTAATTGATTATTATTTCGTATTATTATGATGTTAATCTCAAAGTTTAGCATAACTCGGGGTATAAGATGCTTGAGGACATGACCATAATTTAGTCTCACAAGTAAATGTGAAGTTAGCAGGGAAATATCCACTACTGTATCGTCTGTATGATGCTCGTTGACTGATCAGTAGAATTGTAGGTGGTTACATCAGTTCAAACTTACTGTCAGCGCGGCTTACATGCTGAATTCCCTGAATTAATATTCAGGTTCCATATTTAGATGCTCTGTGTGATCTAATGTGCAATGGAAGTTTGATGATAAGACTTTTCCTCTCAAGCTAATATTGGGAGCTCACTCTACCCACTTGATTGAAAAGTGAGAAATGATGCTAAAACTGTTATGTCTAGTATTGGGTTTTCTTTTCTTCTGTAAGGATCTCGGCTCTCGTCGCTTTATGTTCAGTTTTGGAGGTATATAACAGTATATATCAGATATACTTGAGTGGAGCAATAGCTGATGCCTGAATTTTATTTTGTCGATTTCAAGTAGTACTGTAATAGTATGCAATATACAGTACTCCATATCTGTTAGTCTGTTACTATCATCAATTTATCTCAAAATTTATGTATTTTTATTGGTTGTGTTTTTTTTTGTTCTATAGGTTTTGGTTCATGAAAAACAGTGTGTACGAACAGTAGTTCTGAATCGCCCAAAGCAATTGAATGCGCTCTCATCGTATATGGTATGAACATAAATTAGCATACTGATTGTTTCCTCTCATTTTGATTGATTGATATAGCAGGTCAAAGAGAAAATAATTTTCTCAAATTGAGATGCAGTAAGCATAGCTTACAAACACATTTCCAACCTAAATTCTGAGGAGTGGATTTTAAATTAAGAATGAAAGATCTATCTTGTTGCAATTTATAACTCAAGTCTGGGTTTCACAGGTTTCAAGTCTTTTGGATCTTTTTCTGGCATATGAAGAGGATCCTGGAGTTAGAATGATTTTACTCAAGGTATTCTTAGCACAAACCAGTCTCATAGCAACCCTCTAAAAATGTTTTTTTTTTGTGTCATTTCTACTTGTTGATGTTTCTTAACTTGAGCTTTTGGCTATTCCTCTTCCCGGCTGCCAAATAAACAATTTTGTTTTGTGAGGTGTATTTTTTTTAATTATCCCAATTCATAGTCTTATTCTCCAAAATCATATCTGTACTGTGTTCATCGTTGACCAACGATGTTGTCGTAGTGTTTATTTTCTATTGCGATGTGCCGGTCTTTGAGAGATAGTAAATGTGGCTCGTATCAGTTCAAGTAATTTATTTTCTTCATGTTATCTCAGTTAGAGGCCTGACATGATGTCAGGATTATTTGTCTCTTTCAGAGTTGTACGACTCTGGATGGGTCAATTGTAATTTCGCATCTGTATCGATAAGGACATAGGGCAGTGGCATGGCATGACACCTTGAGTCAGCATATTGAGGATTTCACTTCACTTCAAGAACAATTGTATATTCATATAGACACAGAACTACAGAAGAGCTTTCAGTTTTCCAAAGTATAAAAAAATTCTTCACTTTCATTTCTGATTGTCGAACCACCACAATGGACAATGCCCCTTGTTTCTACTCAGAGTTTGTTAAAATTGCTTCTGCGAGGTATCCGTATTTCATCATCTACTAAAGTGGCTGAAAGTCTTTCTTCCTACATTATGCGTATAAGGGTTTGGTTGTATTAAACTATATGTCCAATTTCTACACGTCCTAACTCTAATTAATTTTTTTTGGTTTGTATACTTGTTGTGTTGACCTTCATTTTATTTTCCTGGCAGGGAAGTGGCAGAGCTTTTTGTGCTGGAGGTGATGTGGCTGCGGTGGTCAATGATATCAGTAAAGGTAATTTGTTCCAGTTGGCCTAGTAGTTATCTTAAGACCTCGCACTATATTCATAGTATTTTCACCTCTACTCCTAGAGATTGGTTGATACCGCCTTTTCATGTGGACCTGGCCGCCCGGGAGACCAAGCCATTGTGTTGGTCTAGGTATTCACATAACAATATACTCCGTAACATAATAGCATTAATAGCAATGTGGTGTGGTATCTTATCCAATGCCTGTACTGCGAATCTGAAACTGAAAAGTACTTCCTTTTATTCTGTGCAATTGTTATACTGAGTGATTATATGTGAGGAGTATTTTAATGAAATGTAGCAATTCCACGGAATAGGAGGGAGTATCAAATATTGTGACAACTTTCTATATTGCTGTTCAATCTTCTATATTTTTCACATGTACCTGGGAGAGTTTGCATTACAGACCCTAAGTACTGAATTATCTGAGGTTGTTTTGATTACTTTGTCATCTTGTTTGTATAGTTGTGAGATAGATGTATATTTCTTATTGTATCAGGTGATTGGAAATCTGGTGCAAACTATTTTCGGAAAGAGTTTACCTTGAATTATGTCATTGCCACATACGAAAAACCCCAGGTTATTCAATCTATCTACTCTAAGAGTCCAACCAAAAATATACAAATATCTTCTGTTGCTAATGATTAAACTGTTAATCAATATTAATTTCTTTCCCGTGTGACTATTGTCTGAAGGTTTCAATTCTTAATGGGATTGTCATGGGAGGTGGAGCTGGAGCATCAGTCCATGGCAGATTTCGTGTTGTGACTGAGAATACGGTATTTTTGGACTTTTCATCTGCATATTTTATTATATATTATTTCTCTATTATCTCTCTAACCTTCAATAAGGAAAGTTAGTAGTTGCCAGTTCATCACTGAACTTGTTTCTGTATGACTCTAGAGTCTAGACACTGAAGTGCTAGACATGTATGATATTATGGATGAAATTGTACAGTGAACTTTGATGTTTTTGAGGTAAAACACAGTCGGTATTGATTTTGGTAATTCGAATTGTCTTGATTGACCATTGTAACGAGTTTGAGTTACAAAACAAGTTTGTAGGGGAGGTAAATTGTTAAAAGTTCTGCATTTCTAGGGTAAAAAATGAGCATAGTCAGGTTTTTATGAGTACATTGCTATAATTATTCCTGTTTTTGGGATTGTTAACCTTTTAGCAACCAGTTGCTCAAGGTTGTTAAAGGCAACTGTCATCTTTCATTTTTAGTGAAGGCAGGGTCATCTATTTCTTTGAGCTATAACCCATATAGAATTATAGGTTAGAAAGCACCAGAAGTATTATCCCCAACGGATTAGTATCACGTCTTCTTAAGTCAGGAACCAAGTTATAACTTAACAACTGCCACATATATCACCCTTTGACTCTTGACTTTATTTTAAGCTTCGCCATTTGATTTTGAAAAACAGTCTTTACCAGAAAGTTCTGATACCTGCCATTCCGGCCAGTTGGGTGATACAAAAATCAAGTTGTTAGTCTTGCAAATTGAGAAATCTTAACCTCAAGTCCTTGGAAATTAATAACTGTTCATTACTGAAATTGAGGCTTACTTGCCGAATAGCTTCAAGCAAAATACGACCCCCTATCTTTTTATGCTGAGTACCTTGCTGGAAGTGAAACATGAAGTCGTGATGGATTCTGTGGCAGATTACTGTTAATTAGGATCTAGAAAGGTCTTTTCTGAATACAAAGAATAAACTGTCTCTCTTCACAGAACCTAGTATGTGGTTTCGAGAGATCTAATGTTAAAATCACACTTTTTTGTTGTCATATGCCATACCTTTTTGTGGTTTATCTTGACATTATTTGGAAACGTTTTCCACGATTCTTGTAATGTGATTATGATGAAGAAGTGTGTTTTGCACCTCTTGTTTTTTCATGAACATTCCATGATTCTCTAAACTATTTGTAAACTTTGTTGACGTGATTGAATGGATTCTACAAATGGTTGTTATTACAGCCATTATTTCTGTTCAGCTCCTTTGTGAATTTATTTAGCTTCTTCAAAAAGTTAGATCCTTTACGAAGTTATTGGGCTGGCTTTTCAATAGCCTTACAAAGGAGAACAATTACCCAATATAAGAACTGTATTTGGGGATATCAAATAATAGTAACAAAGCATTTTTAAGGGATGTTTGATCATCTTGATTTTATGTCCACGAGGGTAGTAATCTTGCCATTTTGATAGTAGGGGATTTTACACTACATCTAATTACATGTTCCTAATGTTCGGTGGACTCAAAGTCCTTGAAAGCTTTTTTAATCTTCTCATTATTCCTTTTTTTCCATATATATGAAATTGCATCTATTTATCTACTCTAATATGCTCTATAAATGTTTGTCTTCAAGCACCGCTATAGCTCTCTAATTGGAATTTCTGCAGGTTTTTGCAATGCCTGAAACAGCTCTTGGACTCTTCCCAGATATTGGCGCGTCGTATTTCTTATCAAGATTACCAGGATTCTTTGGTTGGCCTCTCTTACATGACTTTTCACAACTTCCAAGGATGCCCCATGTTCAGAAATGATAATGGACAAATTTACCATCATTATATAATAAAGGCTATGTAGTAGAGTTGGTACTACGTACAACATTTCTTATGTTTAGTAATTTTTGCCAGCAC
The DNA here is from genome assembly GCA_958450325.1 of Agrostemma githago. Taxonomy (NCBI): domain Eukaryota; kingdom Viridiplantae; phylum Streptophyta; class Magnoliopsida; order Caryophyllales; family Caryophyllaceae; genus Agrostemma; species Agrostemma githago. The sequence continues at coordinate 59,742,431 of OY288257.1, read as the reverse complement.
TAGAATTAGCATTATGAAACGATGGGTAACAAATACAAGTTGAACGAAGTTGTTGATCTGCTTAATAATTGTTAAGGCTGAGCACCACATAGTATCCTACTCATGTCAAAACTTTTTTTTCGATTTTGATCCTATTTTTAACGCCTCCAATATCCGTAGAGGTGTCCTCTGAAACTGCAAGTTTTTTATTATAGAAATATTAGCGAGTTCAGATATTAAATCTCTTAGTGTTTTTTTCCTCAGTTAGACTTTTGGTTGCAATATGGTGATATTGGTTTCTTTCCATGATGTTATATTAGGAGAATATGTTGGTCTCACTGGCACTAGGTTGGATGGTCCTGAAATGCTTGCATGTGGTCTTGCAACTCATTATGTTCAATCTACGGTACAATCTGACCTTATTTAAATTTTTTTGCTGTTTATTATGTACATACTAGTGCATGTATTTTTGGCCTTTTTGCCCTGTTAGCTGTGAAGGATGAAGCCATGTGTTAATGATAATGATGCCTTTTTAACTTTCCACTGGATGTTTAGATGATTACCAACATAAAACATAAGTTTTCTTGAAAGATACTTTGTTCTTAGTTAATATATGATGCTATGTCCATCTGGAATCAGCAGAGAAACCTATGCGGCATTTCAGCTTTACCACACTAGTTTTAAGACCAAGAGTTGTCATGGTATAACTCAATTCATCAACTCATGATCATCAGGCATGTTAAAATATCAGTCTTAACTCTCCTCGAGCCATCATTGTTGTCAATCTCGTCACTGATTGGTCATGTATCTTGTTGGTTTCTATCCCACTGACTGCTGGAGTGATTATTCCCTAAATCATAAAGCCCTTAACTTCAGAAATATAATGTGATCATAGGAACAACAAAAAAAAGACTAATAGCCTTTGGTGGTCAAAGTTCCATGGGAAATTCCTTTTTCATTTCATTATCCTATATAGCTGAACCAGGAAAAGAAAGGGAGAGGGTTGTTACTTGTTAGTTTATCTCCCAATGAGGCAACACCAATCCACTAAATTTGATCCGCCTCGAGAGGTAAGAGATATTGGGAGTTAAAACACCAAAGTCACCAAACTTATTTGATTTTGTTGGTTGAGGAGTTGTGGTTTGTGATAACTTGTACAATAATGTTTAAACCAACAAAAATTACTCTCTACATGATTGCTTTGTTAATTCGTCATTTTTTGTTGTCTGGTTTTGACGGGTGGAAGCCCTCATTTCCTTTAACTTGCCTCAGAAAGTAAGGTAAAGACTAAAGATTATCAGATTGAACATGATCTCTCTCACTCATCTAACATACTGGCCCAAGCAAATCTTGTTCTTCCTGCACTGACTGTCCCCCCATAAGACTAACAGCCATAACCTTTAGAGCAGTCAAGTTAGTCTCTCAAAGTCTCAATATCTGAGGTTTTTCTGAGGACTAGCAATGTTATTAGATTTTACGCTTCTATAACTCGAATTCATCTAAAGGCTTGTCAGCTTGTGTTTAGAGAGTGTTAAAGCATAATTTTGTAAAATATTTGGTAGTTATTTCTAGTGGTTTTGGCAGCGTGCCATGATAATCTTGAGATTGATAAACAGTGTACTAGCTTACAATCAACGGCTGTATTTTAATCTTTTGTACTGTAGTATTTAATATTAGATTTTAAAATCCTTGTACAGAAATTGCCATCACTGGAACAAGAACTCTACGAAGCAAACTCTGGTGATCCTGTATGCGTTGCAAGAGTCCTCGATAAATATGCTGAGCAACCTTCTGTAAAGGAAAAGAGTGCTTATCTAGAGTACGTTTCATCATGTTACTAGCATGCATTACTCTGACTACTATTACTGAAAGCTAATAAGATTACACGGTTTACAATGTGCTTGATCACCAGATGCCCTTGCATTACATCATTATTAGCTATACTTTATAAAGAGATGTTACGTTTTTCACAGGTTGCGTATCATTGACAAGTGCTTCTCCTGTAGAACAGTTGAAGAAATTTTATCTGCTGTTGTAAGTTGTTTCAAACAGTTGTTCCATCATACTATATTTTACGAAAGCAATTTTGAAGCTTTTCTCCCTGGCAATTATAATGCTTTTTGTTCACAATAGGCATTCTCTCAGGGTAGCCAAAATGCCATATTTATTTTATGCAGTTCTCGTCACAATTTGTGATATGAGTCATTTGGAAACAGTCTCTTAAATCATTCTTAGGCATTTCTGCTTCAGTTTGAGTTATTTCATGCAATTCACGACACAGTTTGCATTTCGAGTCATTTGGAAAGGTTAACACAAGTGTAAGGCTGCATCCGACCCCCAGTTACCATGTTAATACCCCGCTATTTGTGGTTAGCCCCTGATGCTATGGTAATGGTTATGTTTTTTTTTATTGGGTAGTCTTTTTCAATTATCACATTCTTCACGGAAGCTCTGATCTTTTGTAGGAAAGTGAAGCTGGAAGGAGAAGTGATGGATGGATTGTTGCTGCACTACAATCACTAAAGAAAGCATCTCCAACAAGTTTGAAAATCTCCCTTGAATCGGTATGGATAGTTTGCATTAAGTTCTACCTGCTAAGCTATTTTACTGACTTTCTCACCTTTGTGATATGAAATCATACTTCGCTTGTTAAAACCCTGATAACTTTGGCAAATACTCACCATTAGCATGTAAAAGCACATACCACATCGTAAAAATGGTTGATAATTCTGATGTAATATTTCGTCGGGCCAATCTTAAATCCACCACACCAGCTTTTTTTGAGTCAAAATCCACACCAGCTTTAAACAAGGCTTCTCTAGCGCTTGAAATTTTTATACAAGAAATTTCTATCAAAAGAAATTCTTCCATAAAAAAGGGTGATAATAAGTTCAGTCCTGATCACAAGATATCAATCTAGTTTATTCGATTATATCCAATGGTCGAATTCTGGCATGATCAGTAAAGGTTTGTTGAGGGTCCTTGTAGAGTGTATAGCAGGTAGGATTTTCTTTTAGGTCATAGGAAATTCATTAAGACTGGGTGAATCATAAATGGAGAGTCTGCTGAAAATAAGTTGGAACAATAAGTTGAAGGGTATTAATGTAACACAAGGAACCGAGGAAGGATAAACAGAGTAGGGCGAATTTATTGACAAATGATAGAACTTGTAGTACCTCCCTCCCTCTTATGTTGCCAACCGCCGGACGAGAAAACAAATAAGCAAAACTATTTTGTACGAGGGTTTAATTTCTAGTATATTACTCTTCTATCCTGTGTACATTGTCCTCTTATCTGTAACAAAAATGGAGTTATGGATAGTATAAATGGAAGGGAGGGAATAGATTACTTGCAAATACCAAACATGTCGTCAAGCAGAGTATTGTTTAGAATTGTGTGCAGAGGTACATGAGTACAGGAGGACAGAGAGCTAATACCCTTGGTTAAAAGAGAGAATGGAGTTTTAATATCTGAAAACTTATGTTCACGTCTTGGCTTATTTAATGATTGATTCAGATAAGACAAGGAAGACTTCAAGGAATCGGACAGTGCCTCAGGCGTGAGTATAGAATGGTTTGCAATGTTATGCGAGGACAAGTCAGCAAAGACTTCTTTGAGGTTTTTCCGAGGATTGATCAGTTGATTAGTGTGTTTAATGGGCACATTTCTTGTGTGATGCTAACATCTAGCTTTATCTGCAGGGTTGTCGGGCAATATTGATCGACAAAGACAAGAATCCAAAGGTAATTTTTGTGTCCTTGATTCCTTGCGCCATTGTGCTCTTTGATGGAGCTACAAGGGAAATTTGGACGCTGATGAGTTTAAACCGATGTCATGACACATGAGTACTTCTTGACCTGTTATAATTGAACAGACCGGCAAACCCGACTGGCCATGAACCCATGAAACCCTAAAACGACCCCAAATTTACGCTCAGTATTCGGTTTAACTTGACCAGCAAACCCGGCCATTTGACAAGAGTTCCGCACTCAATGACAGTTTACTAGATAAGCTAACCTATACTCTGTTTACTCATGTTCAAGTGGGAGCCTTCCAGATTGGATTTGGTGACTGATGAAATGGTGAAGCGGTACTTCCAAGGAGTAAATGACAACGGATGGACAGAACTTGAGTTTCCGGTAAGATCAAACCTGCCAGCAGCAGCCATGGCTAAGCTGTAGCATTTTACTGATTATGCCTGAAATATATTAAAAGGAATAATGAAGGGGCACTTGTATCTTACATTTGTATATACTGTGTTAGATTTATAGGTCCAGTGATACAGCAATTCTGTTACCATAATACGGGTAGAAACTAGATTTCACGTCACCCTTTGCGTTAGAGGCCTATGCGAAATATTATTGACAATGAAACATTTGATCGTTCGGAGCCCATAATGAAATAAAGCTCCAAAATATTTACAAGAAGCCAAATGTGTACTCGTGTTAGTGTGTTACTCTGTCTATCTTCATTCGCACCTTTAACTTGGGCAACTTCAATGAAAGATGATGATGATAATCCTTGTATAGATAGCGTATTGATAACATGATGGGACGTGTAAGACCTTTTAACTTATAAAGGGCAACCTTTTCACGAACAAAGTGAATGTCCATTTCAATGTGTTTAGTTCGTTGATGGTTGACTGGATTTCCAGCAAGAAGATAGAGAGCTCGAGATGAGATTGCAGGACCAACATGTCTTTTTAACATCATTAGTAACCCACGATATTTAGCTTCAGTAGTGGAGCGGGACATGGTGGGTTGTCGTTTTGAGGATTAAGAGATAACTAGGGTTTGATCGAGAAATTATAGTATGATATTTTAATTTCGAGCGAAAATCATAAATGGGCAATTGGTTTATATATAGATCAAAACTCAAAAGAGTCGAACCGGATATAGTTGAGTTGAGGATCCAGACTGTGTAGCTTAATGAATACTTTCTCACTCCCGATCATTTGTTTAGCTATTCCATTTCAGGATGTCTTATTTTTTTTACCTTTCTATTTTGGGTATGCTATTTATGAGTAATTTAATCATGCTCCTACTCTTTGCTACACACGTCATCCGATAACATGCTAAGGTCTAGAAATAGAAATGATCTCCTCCTCCTATCTTGATCTTTGTGCCAAACCAAAAGTAAACATGACTATGGTACAACTGTTTGGGCTCTGGTAGGGGTTAGAAAAAAAAAAACGAACCAGTTTTAAACCGAAATCGAACCGAAATCCGGTTAAAAAACCCGAAAATCAGGGTTTTTGAAGTTGAAAACCGGTTTGGGTCACCGAATCGGTTTTTTTAGTGAAAACCGGGTCGGGTTCGGTTCACAAATTTTAAAAACCGGGTACCCGGTTTTGAACCGGTTTACACTTTTAAACGAAAATAAAATAAAATTTGATATGCAAATTATTGAAACTGGGTCAAAAACCGGTTCGGAAACCGTTTCAAAAAACCGGTTTATAACAAAGATAACCATATATTTTTAAAACCCGGGTCAAAAACCGGTTCAAAAAACCGGTTTATAACAAAGATAACCATCTTTTTTAAAAACCGGTTCGGTTTCGATTTACAATATGAAAAAAAATCGGGTACCCGGTTTAAACCGGGTCGGTTTCGGTTCGAGAAAAAAAAGTTTTTAAGAACCGGGTACCCGAACCGGTTTTCAAAACCGGTTCAGATACCCGGTTTTGCTCACCCCTAGGCTCTGGTACTGTTTGGAGTTCTGTTCTCCCGACAGTTGCCAAATGCCTAAGAGCAAGTCCAATAGCAAGTTACAAGTGCTTGTAGTTTGCTTTGCTATATCGATTTCTTAGCTACTTCATTATTCGGCTACATACCGTTCCAATAGTAGATTGTAACATGTTGTAGCTTGTTTAGCCCAACATTATTATTTTTAGCCAATGAATTTTTTTAAATTTTAATGCAAGCCATTGTAGCTTGCATCTTCATCTTCAATAATAAGTTTGTAGTTAGAATATTATTCTAAATTACAAGCAAGTCCTTTTTACTCATTATTGGACTTGCTCTAAGTATATCTTTGATTTTGAGTTATGTTATTAATTCTCACTGTGGTATTTCAGAAAAAATAAAAACAAAAAAGTAAGCATAATTATTAAACTCTAGCATATAGTTTGTAGAGATAGTAAGGCCCTGTTCTTTTCGACTGAAACAAGGCTGAGCTGAGTTGAGCTGGTCTGATAAGAGCTGAGCTGGACTGATAGAAGATGAGCTGAATTAAAAGAAGCCGAAACTAATAACTACTTATACTAATTATCTAATAATATTTTAAAAAATGAGAAAAAAATATAAAAAAATTATAACACTAAATAATAATAATAATAATAATAATAACAATAACAATAATAATTAATTAATTATAATAATAATAATAATAATAATAATAATAATAATACGGAATTACTTTTTCATACTTAAACGTTACTCAATTATCCCTAAAATTTTCTAAATTTTCCGATTTTACCCTTACCTATTCTAAGACTAACATTCATGGTTTAATCCTACTCCAACTCACAATTTTTTTCATCAAACCTTGTACTTAAACATATCAATTCTAATAATCGATCATTACTTGCGACTACGGATTATAATTCGTTAATCGATATATACATTATCGTAAACTATATAGGAAATTAGACTTAATATTTTTCCGTTTAATAATTAGGGTTTAGAGGTAGTAAATAAAGTGATAATAGACGGCAACGCACGGTGGTAGACGGCGGTGTGCGGTGGGGATGGTCTTAGGTCAAGCAGTGGTAGAAGATTTTAGGGCTAGGGATGGTGGGTAGGGGGTGGTGGGGTACGTAGTAATGTAGGTAGTTATTTTTTTTTTTTTTTTGTTATTTCAAAATTTAAATTTTCTAATTAGAAAAAAAATTAAAATCTTGAATTTTGATTTTTAAGTGTAATTAATTTATTTATTTTTTCTAATTTGAAATTTTCACTTTGTTAATTTTGATTAACTTAATTCTTGTTTATACATATAAAATTAAATGAAATAAAAATGAAAATAAAAATAAAATTGAAATTAATAGTAATAAGAATAGCACAATCAACAATAATAGTACTAATAATAAAAATTAGAATTTTTTAATGATATTTAATACTAATACTAAATAAAACATTTTAAAAAATCTTTTTAAAATAATAACATTAATAATCTTAAAAAAAAAAGAGTGTGTGGTGGTTAGTGGTGGTTGAAGTGGTGGCTGACCTGGTGGTAAAAAGAATGAGTTTGAGATTTTTTTCTCTCTCTCTAAAATTCTCTCTAGAAAATTAGGTTGGGAGGGGGAAATGAGAGGGGTAAGGTAGTAAATTTTAAGTATGATCGAGTAATGTTAAAGTATAAAAAAGTATTACCCTAATAATAATTAATTAATTAATTAATTAATAATAGTAATGATAATAACAACAACAATATAGTACTCACTCCAATTCATTTGATTTCTACGTTTGTTTTTTTAGTACTTGGCAATAGAAAATGTTATGTATATATATTTAATTACGTAATATACAAAATTTTAAATTTTCATATTCTTAAATCTTAATACAATAGAAATAATACTCATATGCTATAGTGTGGGTGAGTTGTAAATATTTGAATGTGACATCTATTTCAAGACTTCAAATATTATGGAGTGCATAATAATATAAATAATTATTATAATAACAATGGTGATAAAAAAAATAGAAAATAATAATAATAACGATAATAATAACAATGACGATGATGATGACAACAACGACAATGACGATGATAATAATAATTTGTTGTTATATTATTATTATTATTATTATTATTATTATTATTGTTATTGTTGTTATTGTTATTGTTATTGTTATTGTTATTGTTATTGTTATTGTTATCATCATCATCATCATTAAGAGATATAAGTAATGAAAATAGCAACAAGAACAACAACATTATTATTATTATCATTATTATTAATTTTTTATGAAAACAAACTTGCATTAATATCGAAATGCAATAATAACAACAACAACAACAACAACAATAATAACTTATTGTAATTTGTTTCGATCTTAATGCAACTTCTGTTTCATATAAATAAATAAATAAATAATAATAATAATAATATGTTATATATTATTATATAGTATGGAGTAGGAGTATATATTATTACTATTATTATTATTAATATTATTGTTATCGAAGTATTATTTTAGGAGCTGAAAATATTGGAGATGGGCTGAAAATATTAAGGTTGAGCTGAGCTTATAGGAGCTGAGCTGAACTGATACGAGCTGGGCTGAGCTGATAGAAGGTGAGCTGGTCTGAAACGAGCTGAAAATAATATGAAAAGAACATGGCCTAATAGAATGAATATATTGAATTAATGTGTCAATTACAATGCGTATACCTATGTATATATAGGTGTTTTCATCTAACTTGTGTAACACTCTAACCACCATATAACAACCTTAGGTGGTTAGTTGTTATGCTTATATCCCCTCGAGCGGGAATGAGATGTAAAATCAGACCTAGCTTGGTAGAAAGGACATGATGCTCTCTTTGCCCAAGAGCCTTGGTCATCAAATCTGCTAACTGAGCCGAACTAGAAACGTGCTGAGTATCGAGAAAACCTTCCAATTGCTTGTCCCGGACGAAATGGCAATCAATGTCGAGGTGTTTTGTACGCTCGTGAAAAACCGGATTCTTGGTGAGCTGCTCTGCAGCAGTGTTATCACAGTATAAAGGAATGGGAAGAGTGACAGGAACGTGCAACTCCTGAAGAAGATTTTGTAACCAAACCAATTCAATTCACTTGCTGTATAAGATAAACTCCTATATTCTGCTTCAGCAGAAATTTTGGTAACCGTAAGTTGCTTCTTAGTCTTCCTTGAGATAAGAAAGCGCCCCAAAAAAATGCAATAACCACTCAGGGAACGACAACTGAATGCACAACTTCCCCAATCAGAATCTGAGTAAGCCTGCAAACCAGTGAAACCTGTAGATGGGTAGAACAAACCAACATTGACGGTGCTTTTCAGATATCTCAAAACATGTTGAGCAGCTTGATAATGTATGTTACGTGGCTGACTTAAGAACTGTGAGAGATGTTGTACACTATAGGACAAATCAGGCCGGGTAATATTAAGGTACAGCAGCCGACCCACTAGCCGCCTGTAGCATTCAGGATCAGGCATGATTTCACCCTGATCAATCGAAAGCTTGAGTCCCTTCTGCATCGGAAACTCAGCTGGATTGCAGTCCTCAAAGCCAGCATCTTTAATGATGTCTAATATATACTTTCTTTGATTTATTAAGAGTCCATTCTTATTCCTTGCAATCTTAAGACCTAAGAAGAACCTTGCTTCACCCAAATCTTAGGAAAGTCAGAAATATTTATACCAGCAAATTCAAAATCTCCCATACCAGAACCAGAATTTTCAGAGATTTGTTTTAGGACTTGTTGAGTCACAGCATCGACTATGCCTTTAACCACCTCTTGTTGTTCCAGCATACCAAAAACTTGAGACTGAGAAGTACTAGTAGAAGCCTCCATGTGAGAAGGTCCTTGTGACAGAACAAGAGGATGATCAATCATTGGGACAACTCCATACTCATCATCTTGCAAGTCTGAAGACACAATGTTTGCGTGATGAACAGACTTTGATCCACCTGTACTTTGGTCACCAGCCTTTCCTTTTCCAATTTTCGCAAGGAATGCCTTGTACTTGTAGCACCTTAGAATGTGTCCCTTAATGTTGCAATAATCACAAGTCTTCAACTTGTGACAATCCTCAATTACATGACCGAACTTGGTACAATGAGTACAAACCTTATCAGAATTAGCCTTATTGTAGACACCCGCATTTTGACTGCCAGGTGTCTATGGCAGTTTCCAAAAAAAAACACCCGATGATGATCGGACGCTAACGTGTTTCTACGCGCTCGGATACGGGCTCAAATCCATTAGTTGATGGCTAATGCACTTACAGAGTACAAATTTCACAAAACCAACCTCGAATCCAGGCCCAGTGGATCATTCCGAGTTAAACAAGACTAATTGGGCCAAAACCGACACCAGAATTAAAACCGACTTTTAGCAATTGGGTCAACCCCGGTCAAAGTCGTCTCCGAGACACACAAAACAGCCCTCACATCATCAAAAGTCCAAGTCAAACACAAAAACCATCAAACATCCAAAGTCAAGGTCCAAAAGACTGACCTGCGCGACCCAGCTGGGCCACTCGATCGAGTGACCCACCCACTCGATCGAGTGGGCCTGTTTCGAGCCCGACTGCAGGCATAATGGGCCACTCGACCGAGTTAGCCACCTACTCGGTCGAGTAACCCTAACCGGGTGCCCTAGCTTTGCCTATATAAGCAACCCCATGCAACACACAAAAACAACTTTTTACAACCCTAAATTCTACACAACCCTTGGAGCAATCTTACAACCCTAATCAAACCCTAAGCATCACACTAGCAAACCCTAAACCTAGGTTTAGGAATCGAAACCCGAGCCACCACAACTCAACCTTCATACACTTCGAAACTCTTGTGTTAAAGCCACGATTACGAGTCCGATCCGAGACAAGAACATGTAGGTTGAGGGTGTCAAAACCCCTTTCTCTTCCCCTTCTCTTCTCGTCGTCCTTCTCCTTTTTCGCGTCTTTTTTTTTTTTTTTTTCGTTTTTTATTATTTTGTTCATTGCATCATAATATCGATAATATAATTAGTACAAAAAAACATTAAAATACTTATTGATTTGGGTCGAATGTGAGTGATGGTGGGATAAGGAAAACCGAACATACAAGTGTACTGCACACGCGTTGACGGTCGCTTATCCCATCACCCCGATCGTTTGATTATTGAAATAAGTTAACTTCAACAATAATCCGTTTTATTTCGTTTTCATCATTATTCGAGTCGCATATTTACGTCAATTTTTAAAACAAGTATTCTATTTAATAAGGGTCGATCCGTTAGATTCGATACCAATTCTCTAATTGGATGTCGAATCTAGCGATCTAGTCACATAAATTAATTAACGCGATTTATCCATATCGCGATAATTAATTTAAGACGAATAAAATTAATTTAGTTTCTTTTATTTTCACTCTAGTATTCCATATCGATTCGGTAGTCGAATATGGGATACTACGAGTATTCAAAATTAGAATCGAATATAAATCCCGCAATATCTATATTCGATTCAACAAAATCGACAATTTACAAAATCCGAGTCGAACATAAATTGTGGAATATTTATGTCCGATTTGGTAGAATCGTCGAATTATCAAAAATCAAGAGCAATTTCGAAATCAATACAATTTGCAAGCGAATTACAATTCGTACAGGGGGCACTCGACCGAGTGCCTAGCCCACTCGGTCGAGTGGCACCCCAAAATCAGGTCAGAATGTCTATTACGACTCCCACTCGATCGAGTCTCACAGTGACTCGGTCGAGTGGCTATGTACTCGACCGAGTTGGTCAATAACTCGGCCGAGTATGGTCTAAAACGAAAACAAAAACCCTTTTTAAAGGTCCACCCGATCGAGTCCATCGACCACTCGATCGAGTGGCCTCATCACGACCAAAGCTACGAGTCGTACACTCTTCTATTTTCTAAATTCGATAGTATTTTATGACTTAGGTCAACACGTGCTTAATTAATCACATGTATTTACTATCTTTTCAAACCATGCATCATCTTGTTTATCGTTTAATTCAATTCAATATTTGCACAAACCATTATTATTCGTTATATCGTTACTAACCGTTTGTTGTTTCCTTTGTCAATTTTTGTCGTTTATTTTATTTTACTAAAATGACCCCACATGCTAAAATTCCACTTTGACGTAGAATTAATTGCATTAAAATTGACTTAGAAACCCTTTTCAATTCCATTCGCATGTTTAGGGAAAATAATCTTTGCATATCATTTTCTCGTTTTACTAACGCGCGTATTAGAAAGTCATTCGAATTCTTAGTAGAGGCCGCTAAGTGCGGGCGGGGTTGGGTGTCCTTTGTGGGCTTCCCAACACGTACCCTCACCCCTTACTCAGAACCTCGATTTCCGGATGCCCGAAACCGTTGGCGCACGAGAGTCATTCAATACACGATATCCGATAATGTCGGTATCGGTATCAAATGCAAAGGGACGAGCCCAATAAACTCTGACATCGGAAATGGGCCGTATTTTGTATACGGCCCACTACGACATAGAGTGGGCTCGAATGGTTCCGAATAACCACAAAATTCGGTGGCGACTCCACATAGACCTAAATTTCAATTCGATCCATTCTCATATGGAGATTCATTCGCCTACCCAAACTCGCGCGTGGCCGCGTCGGGGTGGACCTATGTCATGTCCACACTTATTCTTGCCAAAATTCTTGTTCTTGGAAGCATATGCAGCTGTTTCCACCACCAAATCAGTCATTCCTTCATTGATAACCTTCTGTCGCTCAACCTTTTGTAAGAAACCTAATTTCTTATTCAAAGGTGGCAAAGGTTCCATCGAGAGTAGGTTGGTTTGCATCTGTTCATATGAAGAGTTCAGGCCCATAAGAAGCTGAATCAACTTGGTTTGAGCTTCACGATCTAATAGTTTCTTTAGAATTTGACAGGAATATTTAGCCATTACACCACAAGAGCAATGTGGTAATGGATCCATATGATCCAGATTTAGCCAGTCGGATTGGTTCTTTGCGCCAGTCTGGTTGGTTCCCATAATCAATGATCGGGAGATCATCTTGCTTGATATTCGCCAACGTCTTCTTGATTTCATACATCTCAAGAATGTTGAGCTGACCATACCTTTCGACAATCTCATCCCACAAAGATTTAGAAGAGGTTGCATACTGAAAATTATGCTTTAGTGAAGAACCAAGAGAGTTAAGGATCCATCTTAATACCAATAAATCGCAACGAACCCATTGTTGATGTTTGCGATCAGTAAGCACTGGTTTTACGCAATCTCCTGTTATGAACCCTACTTTATTCTTGGACAGAAGATCCTGGAGAACATCTCGCTGTCATTGAACAAAATTACCACCATTGAAGTGATAGGCAGTAAGCTGGAGATTTGGTTGATCAGAGGGAGAGAGGAATAATGGATCATCAAATGGCGAGTACAAATTTTCTTGATTTTCTGAAGCCATGGGAGAAATTGAACTGATTGATGATGAAGATTGTTATTATTATTGTTGTAGAATTATTATTGCGGCATAATAATCATCTGATACCATATTAAACTCTAGCGTATAGTTTGTAGAGATAGTAATAGAATGAATATATTGAATTAATGTGTCAATTACAATGCGTATACCTATGTATATATAGGTGTTTTCATCTAACTTGTGTAACTAACTCTAACAACCATATAACAACCTTAGGTGGTTAGTTGTTATGCTTATAATAATGATTGTGATGCATAGAGTACATATCAAAGTAATTACTTCGTATTAATTAGACACACATCCATGACAAAGTAATTAAATATACAAACCGAAATTTTTCGTATATAATTATCCGTATAAGGATTTATTTAACCTTCATAATTAGTACTTTTTACTATAATAAGCATGAAATTACCAAATAATAATAATAATAATAATAATAATAATAATAATAATAATAATAATATCATGGAGAATTATATATAGGTGGATTTGTTTAGGAGATGAGTTCAAAGTCAACGATGAGAGTAGCAATTTCAGGGACCGAGTCACTAATGTTGCCGTAAACAAAGGTCTTGGTATCCGGGCCGGTTACAGTAGAAAAGGTCGACCCGGTTGCCAGTTTTTGTTCACTTTGATGATGGTTCAGAATTCAGATAACAAACAATGTTTTCCTTGGGATCACCTGTAACAAATACCTACATTAAGAGCTCGTTTGGTTCACCATGGGAAGATAGAGTTACCGGGAACTTAAATTCACGTGAATTTGTATTTCATAGGAATTACAAAAATATTGTTTGGTTGCAATGTGGGAAATGACTTCATGCGGGAAGTTCTACCCACCAAGGGGGGCTTGGTGAGTAACTTCTCTATTATGGATGAAGTGACAATTCCTGGGAAGTGGCAATTCCCGAGAAGTGGGCAACCAAACAACATCCCAATCTATCAATTCATGGGAAGTTCTACTTCCTATGATTTAAGAGGGCAACTAAACGACCCCTAAAACCAACACACAAAATTAAAATTAGAATGGTTTAATTAGTGAATAAAATATTTGTCACAAACTTAAATATGGTCGAAGATATCTGTCATAAATGTGTGACAACTTAAATATCGTCTATATGGATAGATAAAGGGGTTATTTAATATCAATAATACTGACTCTTGGGCGTATTCCATTAATAATACAGATTACACTTAATCCCAGAATAATACATCGAATCCGAGTATTGTAACGAGAATAGTACGGTGGACGGGTTACCTGAACAACCCGTCCACCTCCCTTAAGCGCTTCATTTACTTCCCCTCTTAATATTCATTAGTTTGAAATCCAACTGTCACCGTCATCTTTACTTCACTCCCCCCATTAACTTCTCCCTCTCCGTTAACTTCGTCTTTTAGTCTCTTCATGCAACCAGTCTCCATCACCACACCTTCAACCTTCATTGAACCTCTCCAACCCTAATCTTCTAATCTCGTTCGCAATTTTGTAAGTAAATCCGTGCCTTATTTTTTTTTTTTTCGAATTATGCGAGTTGAAGTTGCTTTAAACGACACTGATAGATCCTGGGTTGAAGTTCGTTCGCTTTAGGGTATTTCGACGACAATGGCAGAGGTAAGTTAGTCGATTATCTGAATTCAATTCATATTTAGGGTTTATGTTTTTTTGTGTGTTTTTGATCATTTGACCACCTAATTCAATCTGAATCAAGCAAATTGTTAGGTAAAATTAGTGTTTTTCATTCATTTACCTGACATATTGTGTAGGTTGACCCTTGGAGTAGTGTGACGGTGAAGTTCTTATTTGGGGGTACATTTGTTCGGAAAGATTCAGAGTTGTGTTACACTGTGAAGCAAACTAGGACAATCTCAGTTGACCCGGATGAGTTGTGTTGGTTTACTGTGGTCGAAGAAGCTGAGAAATGTGGCTTTGGTAGGTTGAAAGATGGGATTTTTTTACAAGGATCCTACTGTCGGATTGAAGGAAGCTAAAAATGATAATGATACTGGGGTCATGACTACAATAGCACTTAGAGATAGAGTGGTGGAGTGTTATTTAGTGGGTGAGAAGGAAGTGGGGAAGGTGTTGAAGTTGATTGAGGCATTGAATGAGGAATTGAATGAGGAAAGCAGTAGAGAAGGTAACCCTGATGCTGAAAAAAGCCCCCCTGCAACTTAGGTGGAATGTTGGTATTAGATTTCCTAATAGAGAAATCTTCAGGGATTGCGTCACTAGATACCCAGTTGCACAGGGGAGAAATCTTAGAGTGGATGTAAGTGACAAAATCAGGGGTAGAAAAGTAGGGGTTAGGTGTGTGAAAGGTTGTCCATTTGCATTGTATGGGAGTTGGGATCAGAGAAGGGGCTGTTTTGTGGTGAAGAGAGTTGGACCAGAGCACAGTTGCCAGAGGACAATGGAGGGCAACATACAACTCAAGTCAAGCTGGCTAGCAAAACAATTCCTTGAGGTGTTTAAAGCGAGGCCTCATTGGCCAACTGCAGAGATAATGGAGACTGTAAGACGGGCGTATAGGGTTCTAATCAAAAGGGGTCTTGCTTACAAAATCAAGTATCACGCTCACAGAATGCTTCATGGATCAATGAAAGACCACTACAGCAAGATTGGGTCGTACATAGCAGCTCTTGAAGAAGAAGATCCATCAGGTATATTCACCCTATTCAATAACCCTAGTCCGAGGTCCAATCCTCCGGTTTTCCAGAGGTTTTTTGTGTGTTTTGATGCAGTAAAAGATGGCTGGATGAATGGTTGCAGGAAAGTTTTGTGTGTCGATGCTTGTTTCCTGAAAACTTTCCTAAGTGGTCAGCTAATAAGTGCTGTGGGGATGGATGCTAATGACCAGATGTACCCATTGTCGTGGGCTGTGGTTGAAGGTGAGAACAATGAAAGCTACGAGTGGTTTTTCAAGGAATTGAAGAGAACCTTAGATGAGACAGAAGGTGAAGGCTGGACGTTGATATCAGATGAGCATCAAGTAAGTTCCCTACTTTGTATAATCTTATGATTTTCCAAATATTAGTAATCGAATCCTTGATTTTCCTAATTGATTTTCAAATACTAGTTCCGTAATTAGTAATCGAATCCTCGAGTAATTAGATGAGCATCAAATATTATTTCCCTAATTAATTGCCTAATGTTGTCGATAACAGTATGACTGTATGTTGACAGAATCTGCGTAGTGTTGGTGGAAATTTGGGGAAATTTGATGATTGGGAATGCGTACGAATTATGATTGCTTAATATAACGTGATCTGGTGATTGTTATTAGAAATTAATCAATTTTAGGAATCTATTCATTTTTTCGACATAATTCGCGAATTGTTAATGGTCTCGTCATCTATTTCTGCATTATTTTCGTTGCCTTAGTATCTGGATTAGTTGTTTACTAATTGTACTTAGCAAAGACAAAACAGTAGGTACTTGTTTGCATATTTGGTTGCCTATCTGAAATCTGCTGTTCGTTTCTTCTTTCGTTGGTATATTTTTCTTTGTTGCGTCAACAGTAGGTACCCTTTTGCTTACTTTAACTGCATTTGTTCTATTCTTCATTTCCCTTGTAGAGCATTGTGACAATGGTGGCGCAGGAGTTTCCCAAGGCGGACCACAGACACTGCGCTAGACACATCTTCGCTAATTGGCACAAAAGCTACACGGGGGACGAAATGAAGCTCCTATTCTGGAGATGTGCGAAAGCCTACAACAACGCAGACTACAAGGATGCTATTGATGCAATGAAGGAGGTAGATCCCAAGGCTGCGGATGCCTTTCTAGCATGTAAACCAGAACTATTTTGTAGGGCATTTCTGAAGACTAACACAAAGGCGGATGTGATAGTGAGTAACATGGCGGAGACTTTTAATGCCTACATTATTAACGCAAGATCTAAACATGTCATATACATGTTGGAGGACATTAGGGTTGCGTTGATGCGAAGGTTGACCAGCAAGAAGGAAGAAATGGAGAAGAAAACCTCTTTACTATGCCCAAGGATTCAACAAAGGTTAGAAATCGAAAAAGAACTTGCAGCATTTTGTGATGTCATTCCATCAAGTCCTACAGTTTTTCAAGTACTACATGGCATAGACTCTATGAATGTTAATTTGGAAGCTAGGACTTGCACTTGTAGGAAGTGGGACATGACCGGTATTCCATGTTCCCACGGAGTTGCTGCCATATTTGCACTGCATGCCGTCCCGGAAGAGTATGTTTCTGACTGCTATAAAAGGGACACTTACATTAGGCATATAGTCGCTCCATTTCTCCTCTTGCAGGTCAGAGACATTGGCCTGTCGTTGAGCTACCATTAAACCCCCCACCAATCAAGGTTGGACCTGGCAGGCCAAGGAAGAAGAGGAGGAGGGATCTTTTTGAGGATCCAAAGAGAACCGGTAAGCTGAGAAGGCATGGTGTTGAGCTAACATGCACTATTTGCAAGTGTAAGACTCACAACAGGAGAACATGTCCTCAGAAGGACCAAGCCACTGCTGTAGAAGAGGGACCAAAAAGAGGTAGAGGAAGACCTAGAAAGCATCCTAGAACTGATGCTTCTGATTCAGTGCATCCATCTAATGATCAGAACCACCATGACGCCACTGCACAACCAACTCGACAAGGCAGAGGAGGGAGAGTCATAAGGGGAGGGAGAAGAGCAAGAGGAGGTAGAACTGGCAGTGGAGAGAGAGGGCCAATTGGAGGCAGAAGCAGGCCACCACAAGGGATGGGGGTGCTGTTCGATGACTCCGGAAATGCATACACCAATCTGCCTGGAAGTTCTGGTGGGCCGAGATGCATTCAGTCAGTTGAAGCATCTACCCAAGCTTCTAACAATCTCCACAGTTGATGATTATGGCAATGAATTAGTATCGTGAAGCTTGTTAGTTTTTGGTTACTGAATGATGAACTTTCTGTTTATGATTATGACCGATGCGTTTCGGTTTTATGTGTGAACTTAGTTTCCAAAAAATTGTCATGTGTTTTGTGCACACTTTTTGTTAAGCTTTATGGAATGTATCCGAAGTATGTTTACGGTTTGGAATGCAAACTTTCTGTCTCTACGCTTTCGAATGTAAATTAAAGTTTTCACATGTCGCTGCTACTGCTACTATGTCGTTGCCCAGTTACGCAAAATTGAAAATATTACGGAAAGTTGCTGCTACTGTAATGAATTCCCTGTTGAAAATAATTTCAACTTCAAACTTTCATTAATTAGGAATGTTGAACATTACAGAAGCCGTGTTTAACAAACTAAATTACCGACTCTATTTCATTACCTACTGCTACGTCCACTACTACAAATCTACGACTTCTTAAACATTACTAATCTACTGCTTCTTAAACATCTACTCGAGTTTCTTAATCAACCTCGAACTAGTGCTTCTTAAACAGCCAGCAAACAGCGAAAAAAAACCACGACAAAATCAAACCAATCGTAGCTTTTTTCTCCCCTTTCACGTGTCTACGCAATTCGGCCCTTAATTCCCCGACCTCCTTCTTCAAACTTTGTTTCTTCATTAACAACTTCATAATTCTTTCTTCCAACAACTGTTTCTGGAATGCAACCACTTCATAATCCTTGTCTTCACACTCAAACCTTGATTTCACATCTTCCACCATCATGAAGTATCTACACCCATTGTTCTTCAAAGAGCATCAATTAAACATGTAGATTTCAGAATTTAATTGTACTTAGCAAGATTAACATCAAAATTGAAATAACCGATGCAAAATTAATCAACATACCGGCCAAAGGGGACAGCCATAAAATTTCTTCCTGGAGTTTTCCCCCTTCTTAATGGTCCTCACGACTGCTTGCAATTTGTGATTGCACAAAACTTCATTCGACAATTTTGAACCCCAAGAATTTGAAGAGCTTGCATTTGATGGAGAGCCCATTATTAGATTTAATGGAAATGAATTTTTTTTTAATTTTCTTGCAAAGTTGCCATTGAAGGCCTGGAGAGAGATGGAGAAAGAGGGTAAAAAAGGAGGAGGGTGGGTGTGGATTTAATAAGGCTGTATTGAAGTTGCCGGTTGTTTTTGAAGAAGTTTACCTACTGTTGTAGGTAACAAATGATACTATACCATTCTCATTTGACTACTCCAACACTCTGTATTATTCTGGGATTAAGTGTAATCTGTATTATTAATGGAATACGCCCAATCGTCAATATTATTGATATTAAATAACCCTAGATAAAGACATATCATTCGCTACTTGCTAGCTAGCTCGAAATTCTGATTTTTGTAGTACAAAGTAGTATTTAACTACCAATATGAGTGATATTTGATCAGTCGTAAAGAGAAAATAGGATTATACACCTGGTTGTACAATAACATTGTACAACCAAAACAAGTTTTTGAGTTTTTGTGTACTCCCTCTGTTTCATTGGTATCTTCCACATTTCCTTTTTCAATCATTTATTTGATTTCTTCCACTTTCTTTTTTTGTTACCAAACTTCTCTCTTACCTAGATGACCTACTTACTCTACCTCCTCTCTACTTTTACATATTTTATTATTTTCCTTAAGAAATGTGCTACTTTTAAGGTGAAAGAAATCAATGAAACGGAGGGAGTATATTTATTGAGCTTATAAAAGTTTATGAGCTAATGAGTTGCAAGTTTTTAAGCTTAAACATTTATGTGATTTAAATCGATAACTTTACACTAAAGCTCAAAAAGTTTACAGCAAATCTCGAAATCTTTGTGATAAAGCTCAAAATCTTTAAACCAGTTGTACATAGAGCTATGTACAACTGGTTGTATAATCCTCTAATTGGTAAATAAAGGGTGATAAAGACCTGAGTTGAGCACGAGTTTGGCCTTGCTCCGCTTGTGCTCTCGTTAAGCAAAATGCATGTAAACTTGAGCTTAGAAACAAACTCACGAAGTAAAATGCGAGTTTCAACCTATATGTAAGTATTAAATTTACATTTTTTGTACCGAAAATATATATAAAAAGTAGGTTTATTACGTTTATTATATCGGCATAGCTAAAGCCTTTTTAATCATTAAGTTTATTATCTTAATTTTTAAAATATAAATATATAATACTTTTTAAAATTATTATTTATGTAGGATGATATGTTATATTAGCGAGACTAAACAATTTTAACTTAATATTGTGCCTATATAAAATTAATTAATCAGTTGTTATACATATATAATTAACAACAACGACTAAATTTATATAAATCATTTTTTAGTAACATTCACTACAAGAAATACTTCATATAGCTACCAATCACGCGCGACCGATAAAATCAGTAGCTAATTTTGCGACTGAAAGTACAACGCGCGACTGATATTAGTCGCTGGACGAGGAGACGGATTTTTTTAAAAAAAATTATCCTCAGCGACCGAAATCGGTCGCTAAATAAATGGACGCGCGACTGATTTCGGTCGCTAAATTCATTAATTAGCGACTGATTTCAGTCGCTAATTAATGAATTTAGCGACCGAAATCGGTCGCTAAAAAAGTATACGCGCGACCGATTTCGGTCGCTAAACGTGTGAAATTTTTTTTAAGTTAACAAACACCCCCCCTCCCCCGGCTCATTCATCCATTTCACTCTCTCTCTCTAAAATCTCTCTCCCATCTCTCTAAAACGCGCCCCTCCTCCATTCCTCTTCATTCCTTCTTCAATTCTCTCATTTTCCTTAAGGTATGTTTATCTATTTATATTTAATTTCAATTATTTGTTAATTTCTGTTATTATAGATTTAAATAAATTATTTATTGGGTTGGATAATTTTGTAGTTGTCGGAATATTTAGTGTAGTTAGAATGCTAATCGCCCCAATAGGTTCCCCAATTTGAAATAGGTAGATTGTTAGTATAAAATTAGGGTTTGCGGTTACGTAGTTGAATGAATTTGGTTGTTTTGATGTGTTAGGAATTTGGAATTGAAATACAATTATGTCGATTAAGTAACGTAATTATGGATGATTAGGTGCAAATAGTACTATGTTTAGGTGAATTGAGAATTTTACAAAATATGTGAGTAGTGTGTATTTATTAGTAAATTACGTAAGAGAAAATAATTTGTATTTGGGTATTGTCTCAATTTTTTTAGATAAAAAAATGAAGCGACAGGAACGAAAATGGATGTATGAGGAAAGATTAGATAAGAGACGACGTCCCAGAACTGAATTTTTTAGAGGGTGTTAATAGTTTCCTTGAGTTCGCTAAAACCCATCCTGAATACGCGTCAGAGGGTAGATTTAGGTGTCCTTGTGTGAAATGTAAGAACCTCAAATTCTTGGATGATATTCTGATTAAGGAACATATTATCTCAAATGGGTTTAGCCCAAATTATTATTATTGGATTTGTCATGGTGAGACATCTGCTGTTGAGGAATCTGAGGTGGATCAGAATGAGGGCGGGGTGAGAGGAATGATTGTTGATGTGGTTGAGTGCAATTTGTTTAATGATGAGGGCATTTACACTAACGACGATGACCAACCAACCCCACAAGAGCCAAACCCACGAGCGAAAGCTTTTTTTGATATGTTAGAGGCTGCGGAGAAGCCATTATATGGAGGGTGTGATGTGACATTGTTAGAAGTGGCGTCTATGGTAGTGACCCTTAAATGTGAGTATAACCTACCTTTTGGGTGCGTAGACGGTATCGCTGCGTTGATTGAGAAACTCATCCCAAAAGACAACATTATGACCAAAACATTCTACAATACCAAAAAAATTGTTAAAGGTCTTGAACTTCCGCATCAAAAGATCGATGCTTGTCCCGATGGATGTATGCTTTTTTGGAAGGATGATGCCGTGCTTGAGGAATGTAAGATATGTGGGAAGGGTAGATACAAAAGTGTAGATGGGAACATTGTTTTGAGGGTTAGGAAGGGAAAGAGTGTTGCGAGGCATAAAAAACCTATACCACTTAGTCGACTTACCTATTTTCCCATCGCCCCTAGACTTCAAAAACTATATGCAACCAGAACCATTGCCGAACAAATGAGGTGGCATAAGGAAGAAACTCGTGTAGAGGGGAAGATGTGTCATCCTAGTGATGGGGAGGAGTGGAAACGGTTTGATAGGATTTACCCTGAATTTGCTGAGGAACCCCGTAATGTGAGACTTGGGTTGTGTACCGATGGGTTCGCCCCTTTCGGTCAGTTCGGTAAGTCGTACTCATGCTGGCCTGTCATGGTCACACCGTACAACTTACCCCCATGGCTTTGTCTGAAACCACCGTTCATATTCCTTTCTCTCATTGTTCCCGGCCCAAAAAATCCCAAAAACCACTTGGATGTTTACTTACAACCAGTGATAGAGGAATTGAAACACTTGTGGGAAGTAGGGGTGGAGACATATGATGTATCGTTGAAACAAAATTTCCAGCTTAGAGCATCGCTGTTGTGGACTATAAACGACTTTCCTGCGTATGGTATGTTGAGCGGTTGGTCTACGGCAGGCCAAAAAGCGTGTCCTTGTTGCATGAGTGAAAGTAAAGCATTCTACCTAAGTAATTCAAGCAAAATTAGTTGGTTTGACTGTCATAGACAGTTTCTACCCGAGGGTCACATGTTTAGGAAGAATAAGAGAGCTTTCAAGAAGGGTGAGGAGGTGCTAGATGAGGCACCGATTCGTCTCCAAGGAGATGAGATTTGGGAGGTGATTTCAGAGTTCCCATCTACTGTGGACGGGACCGATCAAGAGTTCAAAGATCTTAAGAAATTAAAAAATGGTTGGTTTAAAAGAAGCATCTTCTTCGACCTTCCATATTGGAGTACTTTATTACTCCGACATAATCTGGACGTGATGCATATTGAGAAGAATTTCTTTGAGCAACTAATTCACACCGTCATGGATGTAGAGGGTAAGACATGTGACACCGTAGGATCCCGAAATGATTTGAAAAAAATTTGTGACCGTCCGAAAATGCATATCAAGCGGGATGGGTCCAAGCCTAGGGCATTGTTTAGCCTTGATAAGGCTCAGAGAAAGGCCGTGTTAGAGTGGGTAGGGAAACTGAAGTTCCCTGATGGGTATGCATCCGATTTTAGTCGGTGTGTGGACATTAAGAACCTGAAGCTCCAAGGCTTGAAGAGTCACGACTGCCACGTGTTCATGGAGCGGTTACTACCTGTGGCGTTGAAGCACATGCTGCCGGAAAGTGTTTGGAATCCTATCACCGAGATATCTCAGTTTTTTCGAGATTTGTGTTCGTCGACAGTTACAAATGACGACATGACTCGTTTGGAGGATCAAATTCCTCAGATACTATGCAAACTTGAGATGATCTTCCCACCCTCCTTCTTTAACTCAATGGAGCATCTACCGGTCCACTTGCCCTACGAAGCTAAAGTGGGAGGACCGGTACAGTTTAGATGGATGTACCCGTTTGAGAGGTGAGAACTTTCAACTACTTACTTATTTTACCCACTAACTAACTGTAGACACTATAATTTGATAATAACATAATTGCTTGATGATTGTCATAGATTTCTCAACCATTTGAAGAAAAAAATTGGTAACAAGGCGAGGGTTGAGGGCTCCATATGTAATGCTTACTTAACAGAGGAGATAGCCAACTTCTGTTCTCTGTATTTCGAGAAAGAAGTGAACACCAAAGCCAAAAATCTAAACCTAGAAACACCCGAGACGACGATTGACCCCAACATACCAGACTTTTTTCAAAGTAAGGTGGGTGAGGGATCGTCATCAGCTGGCGGGTGGAGGACATTAGATGAGAAGGAGTACAATCGTGCTCACCTGTACTTGCTATCAAACTGCGAAGTTTTAGAGCCGTACGAGAAGAAGTTTGTAACTGAATTTGTGGCTGCTAATCCACATTTAAATGCTGATGATGTTTGGAATAAGCATGAGGAACAGTTTCCCAAATGGCTTAAGCAGCATGTAATTTCAGAGAATATTCAGGATGATTTGGTTAGGAGTCTAGCATTAGGTCCTTTGTGGAAGGTTAGGACTTGGAACCGGTATTCGGTTAATGGTTACAATTTCCATACATTTGCCCATGGTAGCAGTAGGAGTAGATGTAATTTCGGTGTGAGTGTGTCGTCACTTGAGGGTGAAGATTACTACGGTCTATTGGAGGACATCTTCGAGCTGTGCTACGTTGGAAATGTTCGTGGGTATAGAGCTGTGGTATTTAAATGCGAATGGAAGGACAACTCTGTGCTAGGTACTAGAGTACATGAAAGGTACAAACTAGTTGAAGTTAATCATACCAAAAAATACTCCAAGTACGATCCGTTTATACTTGCACATCAAGCACACCAAGTGTACTTTGCGCCTTACCTAACCACAAAGAACGACAGAACTGTAAACCAGTGGTGGGCGGTGTTCAAAACCAAGCCACGAGGGCACTATGACTCTGACCTCTTCCAAGAGGACGTCATTTCTAGTGGTACAACATTGTCTCCAGTTGATGAGAATCTTTTCGCAAATGATGATGATGACAATAATGACGTGGAAGTGGGGGAAGATTTTGAAGACAATGAAGGTGATGAGGAGGAAGAAGGTGCTTCTACTGATATGGTCGAGGAGGAGGACGACACCAATGACTTAGAGGTCAGTGACGAGGAGGAGGAAGATGACTACGAGGAAGAGGATGTCGTTGGTTCGAGTAGGCAAGTGGAAGATGACAACGAGAGTGACGATGATTTTTAGTGGGGTATAGTTTTAATAAGTTATATTATTTGTACATAGTAATCTGCATTACATATTGTAGTCAAATTATTTCAATATTATGATGTCAGTTTATAACTTTCTACTACTATATGTCTGCAGATATGACGTTGGGCAGCAGACTACGGTACGGTAGTTCGAGCAGCAACAGCAACAGGGAGTCCCAGCAGCAGGAGGACCAGGAGGAGAACCGGCGAGAGGAGGAGAACCAGCGAGAGGACCAGGAGGAGAACGACGAGGAGCAACCAGAACGACCACAACAGGATCAAGGGCTTCAGTATACAGACGACGGACGCCTTATTATTAGCCCGGAGAACACATGGTGAGACGTTATATTTCCCTTTCTTTTGTGAGACATCATCTTATTTCACTCTTTGGTGTAAGTTTCGTACCCGTGCGGTGGTGACGGGTGTGAAGGACAGTTTTATGAATGATTTGAATACCTACTGCACGAGTTGGACAAAGTTGCCTCTGTGGCAACGGGAGAAGTGGTTTGCCAACTTTAAGGTACAACTGAATTTCTGTTTTTTATTAATTATCTGTTACTGTTTACAGATTATTAACACAATGACAACAAACGATCTTGCAGTTGAAACACTTCTACAACGAGGGTCTCGAGGTGGCTGTGAGAGACCGGTACATGGATGTCGCGAAGCCCAGATACAAAGACATGATGTACAAGATGGCGAGCGACGAGAAGTTAATGAAACACCTTAAAGGTTCGATTACTCAATTAGTGTCCGTACTTGAATAGAAAGTTGTATATGTCTTCAAAACACTTATTGATCTCAAAGTGTATAAATTGTAGGTGACGCCATCCAACAGTTCAGAACAGCCCGGACCGACCCGAAGTTTCTTTCAAGATCCGTCCAGGCGAAAAAGAACAAGAGGCGGGGAGGGGACCCCGAGACCTTTGCTGAGCGCACCCACTATGGTGGGTCGCAGTCGATGCACCAGCGGGCCATGAATGTTAGTATTTCCTTACCTTTGATTTTTATTTTGGATTTTTATTTTATGTTTTCCTTACATGTACTGTCAACAGCTGAAGAAGAAAACCGGAGAATTCCCTCCGCCGGTACAGCTATTTCTCGACACGAAGAGCAAGGGGGATGATACTGACGGTCGAACATTCGCCACGAAGAAGGATATGGACATTTGGGTAAGTTTAAAACATAAGACTTCGTTATTTTTTTTTTCTTCACACAACCCACCTAATCACGACTTCATTTTCTTTCAGATGTCGTATAAGCAGGCCACTAGAGCACCCGAGAATGAAGGGGTGGACCCGAGCACGATTTGGTTCAGAGTCGTGGATGGGTACCGCAAGGGAGCGGTGTACGGTACGGGGACCGCTCATTCCCTGTATTGGACACCACCCAATGTTCGGGGGGGCCATGCGACCTCGACGGAGTGTGTGCCATCCGAAATGGCTGAGATGAGGTCGGAACTGCAGGGGGAAAGGGCGCGAGGGGATGTCTTGGCCGAGAAGCTGAAGGAGCAGGATGAGAGGCTGAAGATGCAGGAGTTCGTTAACCTGCAAATTCTGGAAGAGCTACAACGCCTTAGGAGCATGCACCAGCAGAACTGTAACTCCGGCCCTATTCCCCGACACCGGGATCCTAGAGACCCCTTCAACGGGGGTGGTAGTGGTGCGTCAGCTAGTTTCCCTGTTAGGTGAGTAATTGAAAACAGTTTGTAGTTTCTGAATGCTTGTTGAAAAAACAGTTTGTAACAACATTTTTAATTTAGTGTATTCATGATGTTTGCATACTTGGTTGCCAAATTTGGAGTGTGAAACTTGTGTAACGTTTGGAACGACGTTTGGAATGATGTTTGGGATGTATTGTGGTTGTTGGTGTGTTTTATTTTGCAGATTTTGGCTAGAAAAATAATAATAATAACCGGCCTATTTCAGGTACAACAGCGACTGAAATCAGTAGCTAATTTTTCTATTTAGCGACCGATATCAGTCGCTGTATAAATCTGCATGTCACCACATTACACCATTTAGCGACTGATTTCAGTCGCTAATTTCTCACTTTAGCGACTGAAATCGGTCACTAATTGACGCCATTAGCGACTGATATCAGTCGCTAAATAACGCTTTTAGCGACTGATTTCAGTCGCTAAAGTGAGAAATTAGCGACTGCTTTCAGTCGCTGAAATTAGCGACTGAAATCAGTTGCGCGTTTTTCTAGCGACTGAAATCAGTCGCTAGATGCGACTAACTGTAGCGACAATCGCTTAGCGACGGTTAACAGTCGCGCGTCTATTTCTAGCTACAGATGACGGTAGCTAAACTCAGTCGCCAAATACTTAAACTGTTGTAGTGATTTCTTAAGGTTATATCACATAAACGTATTTGATCTTAAGATTCTCAAGCCGACACTTATTAATATAACGTGTTTCAAATATAATAGTTTAACTTGTTCCAACGAACAGATCTATTATGGGTCGGTTTTGACTCACTTTTTTTTATTGATCATTTCAAGTCTTGGTTTCTTTCAAGTTTTAGTAAAAAACAATTGGTTATTTTCAAATATTTTTAGATTGATTGATTACGGGTTCGTTTTATTTTGGGGTGAGTTAGATTCTCAAATTCTAGCCGTGTGTCGGGTGGTGTGAGACCAATGTTATTTCAAATACGTGTCGACGAGTACATTATGTTAACCAAAGCCGATGCATTACATATTAGGCTAATTTCTTTTATATTTCATAATGGTGTATAACATGCCCAACCTTTTTCGTTATTATAGATTATTCGAGTATGGTGAATGCGTATACAGTATGCGCATATTATCACAAAAAAAATAATGAATTGTCATGTATACGTTTCAATCTTAATCATATATTTATCTTTAGTTAATCCATTAATCACAAAGACATTAAAAGATAAACAAATGATTGAGACAAGCAAAAAAATACTCCCTCCATCCCAAAGAGATGTTCTATTTGCTTTTTCACGGTCTTTGAGATGGTACTTTGACCGTGTTTTATCATCAATATACGTCATTATTTTTTGTTGAAGTTATAATTTTACAAAGATCATTTGATAACAAATGTAATTATGTGAAAATCGTATTATAAAATTGTATACTTTTTACGGAATTGATGGTCAAAGTTTATGAATTTTGACCCCCAAAAAGTAAATGAGAACATTATAGTGGGATGAAGGGATTATATATAAACAAGTCAAATACGGAGTACTTAACTATATGTATCTTACTTTCAATAAAAAAATTACACCACCCGTGTAGTACATGGATAAAAAGACTAATTTATTAGGGTTATTTAATAGAAATAATACCAACTTTGGGTGCTATTCCATCAATAAACCCAACTTTGATTAATACGGGAATAAAACCAACTATGAGTCATACTACACGAAAATGAAATACGCTTACCTGCTACCGGCTACCCCCGTTAATATTATCCACTAATTCAAATTTTAACCTCATTATCATTTCCCAAACTTTAAACTTCACCTTCTCGCTTCATCAATTATCATCAATTCAAAACGTCTTCTTCATCCATTCATTATTATCTCTTCATCGAAGGTAATTTTTGTCGAACTTTTATTTGTTTATTTTTCTCAAACTTTTGTGAAACTTGGTCGAAGGTAATCGTCATTAATTGTCAAGTTCATTCCTCAATCTTGTGGTTCGGCAATGTCAACGGTGAGTGTTTTTTTCATTTCTCCTAAATCGATTTTTCTGGGTTGAACTTAGGGTTTTCGATTTTTCTGGGTTCAACTTAGGGTTTTCGATTTTTCTGGGTTTAATTTGGGGGTTTAAGTGTCCAACTAGTGTTGTTTTATAATTGGTTTAAATGAATTCGAAAAACATGAAATTGATGAGTTATCCATGGATTTGGAGAAAGAATGGTTTAGGAGAGAGAATTTGATTTAGGGCAATAAAGAAGATGAAGATGGGTGTTAATTAATAGCATGGGACCCACACAAACCGACTTCATCCGGTCATTTAAGAGGCAATTTCATTCTCGTATAATATGTCTCATACTTGGTTTTATTCCCGTATTAATTAAAGTTGGTTTTATTTATGGAATACCACCCAAAGTTGGTATTATTCCTATTAAATAACCCAATTTATTAATTCTTATATCAGATGATCTCCAAATGATTTAATATGAGACGATATTTCAGGTTATTATCAAACAAGTGTACTAACACCATACATATATCTTATCTAGTACAACCAGGACCTCCATAAAAGAGATACAATTCTCGTCTTCTCTCAATATGCAAATCATAGCAGGATGGATTAGTAACCAGGTGCTGTAACTCGTACTGCCCAAGATAAACATAATTACCAGAAGGATTAACGTACTTAAGCTCACGAATGTAACTGGATTTGGTATAACTCTCACGTGGAAAATGACCACTTCCCATCTGCGTAGTAGGGGTCTTTATTTTGTCAATAACCTCGCCACCCCATGCTACGACGTCACCACTTCCTGATAATTTTGTGAACAATTTTGATGGCCAGTATCCCACTGCTATACCGTTCACCGTTAGCCACCAATTTTGTGTTCTTTCGTCCTACATACATACATACATCCATCAAAACAAATTTCACAAATTAACTTCGTATTCAATTTCAGTATCATCATATTAATATACTCGATCGTATATATTATGTGGGACAAAATAACTTTGAGTAACTTTATTTTAAAAGAAAATTAACTTTGAGTGGCTATATCCCATTGCAATGAGTACGTGTCGAAAATGATTAGTTTTCTTTCCAAATTCGTTGTCTTGTACGAGTATTAATCATAAAAAATAGTCAGCATTTTCAAAATTAGTACTTGGTAAGAGATAGGATTGATTATTCAAATGTTTTTCACCGAATAAATTTTGACCGGATTTTTGTTGTGAGTTCAAAAATTGATTTCAAAAAATCTGTGATTTTACGAAATTATTGATGAGTTATAAGAATTATCATTGATCAAATTTATTTTAACTAAGAGAAGGGGTAAGACCAGTGGCGGACCTAGGATTTTCTCTCCAGGGGGGCACAAAAAAAAATTCCGAAATTTTTTAAGTTTATACGCTATTATTTTCTTTATAATACTTGAAAGTTTTGAAAAATAGTTTAGATATAATCCGGGGCGAATCCAGGATTTATCCGTAGGGGGGGCATTTGAAAAAATTTACGGTTTGTATTTTGAATTTTTTTTATAAGTGAATTTATACCGTAAAAGTAATTGGTGGAAAACCAAGTTTTCGTTTAAGAAAATCTTAAAGGGAGTTGAAGAACGGTGCATTAAGAGTATGTAGATCGGTTCAAATCCCACGGTTCGAGCTCCTAACCTATTGATCAAGGGGCAAATGACCAAACCAACTCATCAACACCCATCAAACTGATATTGCAAATGATTTAAATCTATTTACCCCCCTAGGTCCGCCCCTGGATAAGACTACTTTACAACGACAAAGAAAGTGGAAAAATATAGGGATATTATACCTAATTTTATGTCTTATATATGAATCAAGTCTTAGGTAAACCGAGATTACTTAAGATTAGAAATAAATAAATAAATAAGAGGGGATGCATACATAGATTTGATTGTATTACGTACCTTTCTGACACCATATGAGACATCAAATTGGACTCCCCCATAGACGGAAATGTTGGCGATGAATGCATTAACGGGTAACCTATGGCTGGTTTGTACAAATCCCGGACAACCAAGGTTATAACAACCCGTGCTTTTGTACCCATCTCTCTGTAAATTAATTAAATCATTATGTTATTCCTTAATTTATAAACTAAATAAAATCATATTTAAGTATTGTTAAAATGATACAGTATGTATGTTTTATGTAGATTAAATGAAAAATAAAATAAAATAAATGAAAAGATGGAGAGACTTACAGTCCAGTATATAAATAATCTAGGTCTACTAGAACCCGTATATGGTGCCACCTGAAATAATTTTACACCCACTCAATCAAGGACGATTTATCATTATTTTGCATGCTTATTATAGAAATGGTTTTCTAACGCGTGTCCAGTGAGCACACGTTAAGATGTTAATTATAGAAGAAATTTCACTGGTGTTATTTAAGTATGGTAATTATTAGTTAGTATTTCAACTTCTTTTGATAAAATCATTGTAATTCTTTCTCTAATTAGCATCTTGACGTGTGCCCACTAGGTACACATACGTTAGAAAAAACCGATATTATAGAAATAATAATGGAGAAAGTAGAAGTTACTGTGAAGAATGAAGTAGAAGTAGAAGTAGAAGTAGAAGTAGTAGTTACCCGCCAACCGACCTCGATAGTATTGAGATTATTGGCAGCAGCAGTACCTGCGGTTATCCATAACTGCGAAATGCTTCCACCATCAGGGTTCGTACGAGGGCTCCAATTGTTAATATTAGCACGCGCTCCATGTATTCTCCCCGCTTTCGAAGCGTGCACTATCGCGTACTTCAACACCGACCACCCACCCCACCCCACCCCATTCAAATTAATTAATTAACGTCATTATATTAAGTTAAACAAATGACTGGTACGGAATATATAAAAACTAATTGTGAATTATAAACTACCTGATGACGATTAAGCGGACTTTCATTTTTATCATCATTTTCTTGTGTGAGAAAGGGTGATGATACTTTCCTTTCAATAAGAGGGGACGACGTCGTGGTGCCCTTATTATGTGGTCTTACAATAGGAATAGAACCGTTTGGACATTCTACATATTCTAGCCAAGACTGT
This sequence comes from Agrostemma githago, assembly GCA_958450325.1. NCBI lineage: Eukaryota > Viridiplantae > Streptophyta > Magnoliopsida > Caryophyllales > Caryophyllaceae > Agrostemma > Agrostemma githago. The sequence continues at coordinate 59,710,853 of OY288257.1, read as the reverse complement.
CGTGCCCCAAATCTACCATCTTCTTTTGATCCAGATCCTCTACTTATATCAAAACTTGGTTCAAGCTGCATGCCAATTCAAGTCACAAGTAATTCAAATAATGTACTACTTCCTCTGGTTTTCTTAAACGGGAAGATAAAAGAAAACCGGGGAAGTAAGAAACATCAAATACCAATTACGCAATAATAATATTGCTTGTCTCATGCATGCATGGTTGAAGTTATTGTGTATGCATGCATGCTAGCTCATCAACAACACCTAAAATATGATCGATACTCTTCGTATTTTATTCCGATTAAAATATACTACTCATATTTCCTAACTTACGTAATACTACTACGACTACGACGTATATGTTTTACAAATGTATATAGAAATGATTACAATGAAGTGATGAGTATATATACTACGAGAATAATGATATGATTAAAATATATTTCGTACGTACCTCTCTTAATGAATCGGCTAAGATACAACGTAAGGCCGTAACACGCATCCTTAATTAGATGGAGCAAGCTTGCTCGATCAAATGTAAGATAATTTATTTAATTTGTCACATGAAATTTTTAAGCTACAATATTTTGAAGCTATTATTTCATTCAATGATTTTAAGAGGCAATCTTTTATATATATATATATATATATATATATATATATATATATATATATATATATATATATATATATATATATATATATATATATATATATATATATATATATATATATATATATATATATATATATATATATATATATATATATATATATATAGAGGTGGGTTCCGGTGAGGCAGGGTAACTCCTTACACCCATTAAGGCACAATCTAAACCATTAGATTAAGATGAGACATACATCCAAATAAGTGTTATATACACTAAAAAAATTCATTATATACGTTATTAAACTCATTATATATAAACACTTAAGAACTCAATATATACAGTAAAAAAATGTTATATACACTTAAATAAAAAAATGTTATATACACTCAAATAGTTATTATGTACACCAATTAATCAATGTAAATTGATAGTATTGATTAGTATAGTAAATTTGTATATATTCAAAAGTAAGTATTGTAGTTTGTACAGATATGTATATATATAGGTAGTTGGTTAGTTAGAGCTCTAACAACCTTAACTGCTCTAACTAACTCTTAACTAACTTATAATCTATATATATCTACACTCCCCCCTCAAGCTGAGGTTGGGGTTAAAACTAGACCTAGCTTGCTGGAAAGAAAATGGTGTTGGTCAGAACCCAATGCTTTTGTCATTATGTCAGCCAATTGCATTCCAGAGCTAATATGTTTTGTCATTAGGAATCCCTCTAGTTGCTTTTCCCTCACATAATGACAGTCGATGTTGAGATGTTTCGTTCTTTCATGAAAAACGGGGTTGTTCGCAATGTGTTCAGCAGCCTTGTTGTCGCAGAATAATGGGATTGGTTTAGAAATTGATACTTTAAGATCATGAAGAATGCTGTCTACCCACACCATTTCTGAACTGGTGTAAGACATGCTCCTGTATTCCGACTCTGCAGTGCTCTTGCTTACTGTCTTTTGCTTCTTTGTCTTCCAAGAGACCAAGGAGGAACCCAGAAATACACAGAACCCACTCAAAGAACGACCTGAAAACAAACACTTTGCCCAATCTGCATCACTGTATGCAGAGAGAGTTAGATCATTGCTGGCACTATAGAATAGACCGGTGTTGACAGTAGCCTTGAGATATCTGAGAACGTGTATTGCAGCCTGGAAATGTGGCATCCTAGGTTCACTTAGAAACTGGCTAAGATGTTGAACTGAGTAGGAAATGTCGGGCCTGGTGGAATTAAGGTATAACAATCTTCCTACCAATCGCCTATATTGTTCAGGATCTTCCAAAATAACTCCATCATCAGTAGAGAGTTTTAGTCCTCTTTGCATTAGAAAATCTGCACCAATGCAATTTTCCATCCCCATATCTTTTAGAATGTCAAAAATGTATTTTCTTTGGTTAATAATCATGCCAGTTGCGTTTCTGGAGACTTCAAGACCCAGAAAGTATCTCATTTTACCAAGGTCCTTAATGGAGAATGCTGTGTCCAGCCCATGCTTAACTGAATTAATGTCTTTCAGGCTATTACCTGTGAGAAGAACGTCATCAACATAAACTAGAGCAATTGTAAATTCTTGAGTGTTTTCATTGAATCTAGTATATAAGGAGTAATCTTGTTTGGACTGTTGAAAACCAATGCCAGTGAGAAACTTGGTTAACTCTTTGTTCCACTGCCTTGATGCCTGTTTCAGGCCATACAAAGATCTTTTCAAGAGACAAACTTTGCCTGATGATGCTTTATACCCTTCTGGTGGAGACATGTACACAGTCTCATCCAAATATCCATGCAAAAATGCATTATTAATGTCCAACTGATATAATTCCCAATGCTTAGCTGTAGCCAATGCAAGAACTGTTCTCACAGTTGTGAATTTTGCAACTGGTGAGAATGTATCTTTGTAGTCTTTGTCTTTGACTTGATTATAACCCTTCGCAACCAATCGTGCTTTGAACCTTTCTACATTCCCATCAGGCTTGTACTTAATCTTGTACACCCATTTACACCCAATTGGTTTGTGTCCTGTGGGTAGATCCACTAGTTTCCATGTGTGGTTTGATTCCAATGCTTGCACCTCTTTATCCATGGCTTGAACCCATCTGGAGTCCTTGCTTGCTTGCTTAAAAGTGTAAGGCTCATGTTCCTTTACTGCATTTGCTAGGCTAGCCACGAATTCAGGATGAAAATCTTGTAAATCCCTCAGAACTGCAGAGTGAAATGCTGCAGATACTGAGGCCCCTCTCTGTGGAAGAGACACAGTTGTTGGACAGTGATATGGTTGTAATTTAACTGATAGTTTCCTGTCTCTAGTTGATCTTCTGGCCTGAACAACTGGTGGATCAGGACGAACTATCTCTTCATCAAGTTGTTCCTCAGTTATAGTACCTGCATTCTCATTGACCTCATGTATAGCAGATCTATTGCTATCATTAAGATTAGTAGCAATAGTATTATTGTGGACATGACGTAGGTCCACCCCGACGCGGCGAAGCGCGGGTTTGGGTAGGCGAATGAATCTCGTGGTGAGATTGTTCTCGGGTTCGAAATTTAAGTCAGAATGGAGTCGCCACCAAATTTTGTGGTTATTCGGAACCATACGAGCCCACTCTATGTCGTCATGGGCTATACACAAAGTAAGCCCACTCCGATTTCAGAGTTTATGGGGCTCGTCCCTTTGCATTGCGATACCGATACCATCTACACCGGTAATCGTGTAAAGAATGACTCTCGTTCGCCAAGGGTTTCGGACATCCGGAAACCGAAGGTTCTGAGTAAGGGGTGAGGGTACGTGTTGGGAAGCCCACGAAGGACACCCAACCCCGCCCGCACATGGCGGCCTCTACTAAGACATCGTTCGTGTTCATGATACGCGCGCTAGTAAAATAATGAAATGATATGCAAACAACGTTTTGTCTAAACATGCGAATTTTGCGTTAACTACGTCATTTAATGCATCTAATTATGGTCGAGTTGCGTTAGCATGCGAGGTTCATTTATAAAGCGTAAAAGCAAGTAATAAATAAAGCTCGAAAAAGGAAGTAAAAAGCGTACAAGCTACACGGGCGGAAATACAACCCGGATTTCACAATACGACATAAACAAAATAACGTAAAGATAAAAACGGACCCGTATGAAAGCTAGACCGAGAAATAGGTAGATGGACTACTCCGCTTAAATACGTATTATGTTACGTATTAAGCAAAGGACGGAAATATGAGATTGTGGCGTGTTGCTAGCCTAGTCTCACATTCCGTAGTCTCGTCCCGACTTATCACGTAAAAGTGGTCAAAGTCGTTCTACGTGTCGTGATATGTGTAATGTTTTGAAAAACGATGAAGGGTCGGTCAATGGTCTAAAGTCGATAATGGCGGGGCTCGGAATATGTGTCCAAGCCCTCGGGTTTCTGAGTTGCCAGACCCACTCGACCGAGTCATTTATTGACTCGACCGAGTGCGCCATTAACGTGGCTACTGTCCATATTTTGAGGGGTTACTCGATCGAGTGCCTTATGGCACTCGGTCGAGTGCATCATTAATGGGGCTACTGCCCTGTTTTTGGGGTGCAACTCGATCGAGTGGCCTATGGCACTCGGTCGAGTGCCCCCTGTACGAGTGTTGATTTACTCGGTTTTATGACTTGAAATCGATGCTTGGCCAAGTCAAATACAAATATCGCACGATTTGAATTTGACTCGGCCTCCGGTACTATAATCGTATATGAACGATTATAATACCGTCACCGGGAGTTTTATGAAAACGAGTGCGTTTGGATTACGAAACTTTTGAATTAGTAACGAGATGCATCCCTCTACGTCACAACATCGAAACTAACCCCTTCGGGTTACGTGATGTCGATATTCGTGTCAACGGGTCTCGAACTAATTATGTAAATAGAATTGAATACGTTCAACTACGACGAATCACGATCTCGTCACGCCCTTGAGTACATTGGGGCGGGGCTCCTCGAAAGGGCTCCACCTCCGTCGTTGCTCGTAAAGGGATTAGACGGATCGAAGATGATTATCGTAGTTCAACATTTCAAAACCGACTTTTTATATTAGTAGTATATGTACGCGGTATTAATAATATGATGACGATAAAAGCGAAATAAATTGAAAACATAAAAGTATGGAAATGTTAGTGTTAGTGTTGTGACAACTACGATACAACAATATAAAAATGTGCATAAAACGAAATCAAAAAGAGTCTAGAAAGGAGTTTAGAACACCCTCAACGTACATGCTAGTATTGGCCTCGGAAACGGACTCGTGAACAGCGACAAAGCTTTAGGAGTATCGAGGAATGCGCGCGAGTTATGGTGTGTAGGTATGTGTATGTGTGTATGTGTGTCAATTTCCGAGGTATAGAGGCTCGGAAATGGTGTTTTTGCTTAGGGTTTATAGTGTAGGTTGTAGGATGAATGTAGGGTGAAGTGTGACTGAAAAATGTAAGGCAAGGTTGTTCCAAAAAAGTTCTGAAAATGCATGGGAATGAGTCGGTATTTATAGACGTTTTCCCATGACCTAGGGGCACTCGATCGAGTGGCCCTAGTGCACTCGATCGAGTGCCTTAGAAAACGGGCCAAGCCCAGTTCGAAGCACCCCACTCGACCGAGTGGGTCAATCCACTCGATCGAGTGGATCAGTTGGGTGAGAAAAATAAGGAAGACTTGGTCTTTGTTGGTTGGGTTTGTTTTTTTGAATTCGAATTTGGGCGCTTAAATGATTTCAGCTGATTTCTGAGACGGTTTTGCCTTTGACCGGGTTTTGACCCGGTCGGGAAAAGACGGGAAATATTTTTGGTGTCGGTTTTGGCCCAAATTAGTCTTATTTGACTCGGAATGATCCGCTGGGCCTGAATTTGAGGTCTGTTCTGTGAGATTTTACTCCGCTAAAAAGTCCATGTCGGATATTACGGATTTCGAGTCCAAGTCCGAGTATACTAGTCACGTTGATGTCCAATCATCATCGGGTGTTTTTCGGAGTCAACTATAGACACGTGGCAGTCAAAATGCGGGTGTCTACAGATCCCCCACTCTGACTGAGGCTTGGACAAGGCGAAAGTCAGAGTAGCTACCAAGCCCGCTAAGACCTGGTAGACTTCCGGTCGGGTCGTTTATAGTCCAGTAGACTCGCGTGAAAAGGCTCGCCAGCCATAAGATAGAAATCATACCTGTGCCAGACACATGTCCTGGGGCGTGCTTGCATGTGGAGAATGCCGCCTCGGGCGTTCCGCTGGGGGGAATATGTGAGCTCGAACGAGCTTGCTTTCGAAGCCTTGAACCGTACTTGAGCTGAAAAATGCTCCGTGGGGAGTGAAGGTTGCTTCTTTCGGGGAGTTGGTACCCGTATGCCGACACATCGCATCTTTGATGTAGCATACTGGGCAAAAGCTAACTCCGTTGGGGAATTTTGGATAGTTTCGCGGGGACTTGCTTCTGAAGTCTGGGGTGTACCTGTACGCTGACACATGACAATTTGTATGTAACACATAGGCAAAATGCTGACTCGCTGGGGAGGAAAAAAGATTGAAAATTTTGGAAAGACAAAAATTTTGACGCAAAGAAATTTTTAGAAAACTTTAGGAAAGCTCGGGACAGCTTGACTCCTATTCTGGGTTCAAGTTTGAGATCAGGCCTGCGCGCGCATAGGGCCCAGTTGGATGAGGAGGCAATAGCAGTTAGGTTTCTGTTAGGTTTCTCCATTATAAATATAGGAGATCCCTGCTTCAGTTTCTGCATCACAACTCAGATTCTCCTTCTCCCTTCTCAAAATCTTGTAGACTTTCGAGAAAGTTTAGAAATTTTTGTCATGGGCATCAACCATTTGACCGCCATGCTGCTCGCCTGGTCCCAGTACTTCCGGGACGAGGATAAGGTCAGGCTGACTCAAATGGGGATAGTCAATCTGTTCTTTTCAACGTCTAATAGTGGATTCACACTTTCTGGATGCCTGTCTGTCGCTCTGGGATACTACCCATCACGTATTTGTGTTCCCGCGGGGAGAAATATGCCCTTTGCCCGAGGAGATTACTGCTATTGGTGGTTGGAGCTTTACTGCCTAGCCAGCTATCCCTCCGTTCTACCCGGATCCAAGGAGGCGGTTGAGGGAATTTTTGGGTCTGTCTCATGCTGAGACAAACCGAATGGTGCAGGGGGATAACGTCTCCCTATTCGACCTAGCCGATAAGTTCATGAACCCTCGAGATGTAAGGGCTACCCCTGCTCATAGGCGTAGGGCATTTGCCTTTTGCATGCTGCATTGTTACGTATTCGAGGGGCTGATGGACCTTGACTTGTGCATGGGTCAGATCAGGCTGATCGGGGTGGTTGACCAGATGGAGACTGGTCATAGCCCTGCTTGGCTAGCCACCGGGGAGATTATTATGGGGTTGGATGCTCGACGTCTTGACCCAACCCGACCGCTGACGGGGAGTACCCGTATTCTGCAAGTATGCACCTCGATTTTTTTTTTTTTTTTTTTTTTTTTTTTTTTTTTTTTGTCTCGCGCGGATTTTCTGATCTTCGTAAGTCACTCGATCGAGTGGACCTGTCACTCGATCGAGTGACACTTATGTCGTGCTACTGCCTGTTTTTTACAGGCTTACTCGATCGAGTTAGATGTTTCACTCGATCGAGTGGCACTCGATCCCGGCTACTGCTTGTTTTTGACAAGCTTACTCGATCGAGTCAGATTTTGTACTCGATCGAGTGGGCTGTAGCGAGTTGCTCCGTTGCTTATGAAGTTTGTATATGCCTTTCAGATATGGTTGTCGGAACGACTGTCAATCATAGAGACTCCTCCGAGCATTTCCAGTTATCGGAGTAGTCAGATCAGCTCTAGGAGGCGGAAGATAAGCTCGAGTCACCAGATAAACCGAGCTTACTGGGATGAAGAACTGGCATTCCACGGGGGTCCTCTGATCAGGTGGACCGTTGCTTGGTGGTTTCTTTCGAAGCTAACTGGATTGGCCAAGAGGGACCAAGCCCGATATCTGACGATCTTGTCCCTAGACTGGACAGTTCACATTTACCCGGACCGCCTCCTAAGGCAGTTCGGTTCATCTCAGCGCATCCCTGAGAAGGAAGCCATTATTAGCGTCCCGCTCCAATTGACGGACGCTATGTGCGACACTTGGTTGCAACGATGGTTCACTCGTCCCACATGGACGATACCTAACCCTTGCCAATCCGCTTGGGTATCACGGGCTTACCAGAAGTGGACTTCTGAAGAGTCCGAGGAGGCTCGCAAGGCCTTAAGACTTGATGAAGCCATCGAATTAGTGCAGCGCGAGTCGGCGAAGGATAACAGAGAGCTCTTCGCCGGGGAAGACACTCCTGGAGCTAAAGTCCGGGAAGAATCGGGTCATAAGTCACATACTAAGACTCGATCTAAAGAAGTCGGTTCTAGCAGTACACGGGGGCAGACTGACTTAGAGCGACGACTTGGGCCAAGGCTGGCGGCCCGGGACCGACTAGGCCCGCGCGACCGGCTCCCCGAGCCCGTTAGGGCCCGACTTGGGCCTATCGAGGTGATGGAGGATTCGGGCTCACACAATCGAGCCCGAGCTAGAGAAGTTCCCGTAGTGATTAGGGAGCGTTCTCCTCCACGTCGTCGTCAGTGGACGGCTAGGGATGCTAAAGACAAAGGGAAGGGCAAGATGCCCTGAAGGCCGAGTCTTTTAGCTTTATTATTATTTAAATATTATTATTATTTTTTGTGTGATTTTTTTTTGCTTTTATATTTTTTTAATTCCTGCACTTTGTAATTTCCCGAGCTTGTCGGGATTTTTTTTTTTGAATTAATAAAGAAGTTTATTATTAAACCGCTCCTGTCTTTTCTCGATTGCATTGGTTGTACCCTTTTGAGGGGTTGCCTACGTATCCGCGATTAGCAGAATCAAACCAAACGTAGTTCAGGCTTAGGAAATTTGCAATCTCGAACTACACCAAGACTATTGGTTCAAGATGTTTATGACAGTAGAATAAGTAATTCTAGCTCATTGACTTGCTTTTGTAAAAAAACGATAAAAAATTTGCTAATGACATTGAGAAATGGGCTAAGGGTAGTAACGCTTCAGCTGGTCCAGGTTGGTTGGGTTGACAAACTCGTTCCCGTCCAGGTCCGTCAGCATTACTGCTCCCCCTGATAGGATTTTCTTCACCAGGTACGGTCCAGCCCAATTGGGTTTGAATTTTCCCCTTGGGTCAACCGGTAGTAGAGCCCGAATAGACTTAAGGACTAGATCGCCCTCCCTGATGTGTCTGGGCCTTACTCTCTTGTTGAAGGCCCGTTGGATCCTCTTCTGGTAGATTTGGATATTATTGAGGGCACGAGACCGTCGTTCGTCTAGTAAAACCAACGAGTCATATCGTGCTCGAACCCAGTCAGCTTCAGGTACTTGACTTTCTAGCAGGATTCTGAGGGACGGTACCTCCAGCTCGACTGGTTGGACTGCCTCCATCCCGTAGGTTAAGTAATATGGTTTTGCCCCGGTTGCGGTGCGAATTGACGTTCGATATCCCCATAGGGCAAAAGGTATTTTGTCGGGCCAGTCCCGGTAATTATCAGCCATCTTTTTGAGTATGGTGACAATTGTTTTGTTAGCCGCCTCTACTGCTCCATTTGTTTGGGGGCGGTAAGGCGAGGAAGTATGCCTTTGGATTTTATATTTGGTCAGTAGGGCCGCAGTCTCGGCTTGAAAATGAGTCCCGTGATCACTGATAAATTCAGCGGGAATCCCATATCGACATATTATCTTGTTTTGGATAAACTTGGCGACATGCTTGGCAGTGAGAATGCGATATGATTCAGCTTCGACCCATTTGGTGAAATAGTCGATAGCTACCAAAATGAAGCAATGTCCACCGGTACCCGAGGGATTTATTTTCCCGATTATGTCGATACCCCACGTTGAGAATGGCCAGGGTGACGTCATGGTATAGAGTAGCGATGACGGCATATGTTGCACATTACCAAAGATTTGACAGTTATGACAATGTTTGACATACGACCGGCAATCGGCTTCCATGGTATTCCAATAATAACCGAGCCTCATGATTTTCCGGACCAGCATGTGGGCATTCATATGTGGGCCGTTTTCACCGTCATGTACCTCGGCCATAACCTTTTCAGCTTTGTATTTGTCAACACAAAGGAGGAGAGCCCCCTGTGCCGTCTTTTTATATAGTTGACCGTCGTCGGTGCGGATGAACTGGGTGGCTAGCCTCCGTAAGGCTTTCTTGGCTCGACCTTCCGTCCCGGGAGGATATTCTCCGTTTGTTAGGTACATTAACACGGCTTGGTACCACGGTTCGGGATCGGTTATTTCGATGTCTTCAATATCACAAATGTATGCTGGCTCGGACCGTCTTTCGACGCAAATCGGCATACTAGTCACGTGGTCGGGAATATTCAGTAAAGATGCCAATTTTGAGAGTGCATGTGCGAACTGATTTTCTTCCCGGGGCAGATATATGTATTCTACCTTTTGGAATTGTTTCTCGAGATCCCGTACTCGTGCCTGGTAGGCCACGAGATTAGCATTTCGAGTTTTCCATTTTTGAAGTGCTTGGTTTATGACCAAAGATGAATCACCATGTACCCGGAGATTTGTAATCCCCAGATTGGCGGCGGCTTGTAGCCCGTAAATGCATGCTTCGTACTCTGCTGCATTATTAGTAACATCAAAGTCCAGTTTGATGGAGACGAGAGTATGTTCCCCTTTTGGTGAAATTAGGAGGATCCCGACTCCGAACCCTCGAAAATTAGATGCACCATCGAAGTATAAATCCCAAGTTTCAGTATCAGTATGGAAAATATCTTCGTCTGGGAAGGACCAAGTGTCGGTGTGTCCTTCTTCGGTTATCGGGCTATCGGCGAGAAATTCAGCTACTACTCGACCTTTAATAGCCTTTAACGGTACAAACTTTAAGTCGAACTCTGCCAACATTAGAGTCCATCTAGAGATTCGGCCGTTGAGAACGGGCTTTTCGAAGATGTATTTGATGGGGTCCATCTTGGATAGCACATGGACCTCGTAACTGAGCATGTAATGTCGGAGTTTCTTGGTGGCCCAGACTAGAGCCAAACACGTCTTTTCGAGCATGGTATATTTGCACTCATACTCTAAAAACTTTTTGCTGATGTAGTAAATGGCTCTTTCTTCGGAGTCAACTGTCTGAGCCAGCATAGCCCCCATGGCTGTCTGGGTCGTCGTTAGGTATAACGATAGAGGCAAACCGGGTTGAGGTGGCATTAAGACTGGCGGTGCAGACAGAATTTCCTTGATCTTGTCGAAAGCGGTTTGGCACTTGTCATCCCATAGTACCCGTTCTCCCACTTTCAGTTTCTTGAAAATTGGTTCACACACCATGGTTAATTTGGAAATGAACCGACTGATGTACTGGACTTTCCCGAGGAATCCCCTTATTTCTTTTTCGGTTTTAGGAGGTTGCATCTCGGTAATGGCTTTGATTTTAGCTGGATCGACTTCGATACCTCGTTGGCTAACGATATGACCCAGTAATTTGCCTGATGTTACCCCGAAACTGCACTTTTGAGGGTTTAACCTCATGTTGTATCTGCGCAACCGGGTGAAGAATTTTCTTAGGGCGGTGATGTGACCGTCCCGTTCTTTGGATTTGACGATCATGTCGTCTACGTAAACTTCTACCTCTTTATGCATCATGTCGTGCAGCAAAGTGGTAGCAGTCCTTTGGTATGTGGCCCCGGCATTAATGAGACCGAAAGGCATGACGGTATAGCAGTAAGTACCCCAAGGTGTGGTGAAGGTAGTCTTACTCATGTCTTCTTCCGCCATCTTGATTTGATTATACCCGGCATACCCGTCCATGAATGATAGAAGGGCATGATCGGCCGTGTTATCCACCAGTATGTCGATGTGTGGTAACGGAAAATCATCTTTCGGGCTTGCCTTGTTAAGATCCCGAAAGTCTACGCATACCCGCACCTTACCGTCCTTTTTAGGAACCGGCACGATGTTTGCCACCCAGTTCGGATACTCGGACACTTGTATGAAGCCGGCTTTGAATTGTTTGTCGACTTCTTCTTTTACCTTGAGAGACCACTCGGGCCTCATCCGACGAAGCTTTTGTTTGACCGGCTTGCACCCATCTTTGATTGGTATGTGGTGCTCGGCTATTTCCCGGTCTATCCCCGGCATGTCCTTGTAGGACCACGCGAAGACATCTTTGAACTCTTGGAGGAGGTTTATGAACTGTTGTTTCTCCTCGGGATCTAAGGATAACCCTATCTTAAGTGTCTGAGGCTCTAAGGTTGTTCCCACATTTATGGACTCGGTTTCTTCGATCACCGGGTTTCGGGACTCCCTTTGCTCTAGTTGCTCGATCAAATGCGGAGGTAAGGGTACCTGTTCGTCTGATTTCTCAATGTCATAGCATAAAACATTTTTAAAAGCAGAATTTGAAAGAGACAAGTCGTAAGTAGAACGGTTGTTATTATTGATTGAAAATTTGGAGAACAGCTCAAAGAGAGCAGCCATCTGATCATTGGTCAGTGGCGGGATAGGTAAGGTACTCGGGACAGACCCCGAAGTGCCAGCAGCAGGAATGATAAAAGGGAGAGGGGTTACAGGAGTGACTCTAGCACCGAATTCCCTAGACTCGACCTCAGACTCTGACTCAGACTCCGACTCAGACTCGGACTCGGACTCAGACTCAGGCATGTCTCCCTCTCCGGTGACCAGCTTGTAGATCCTTCCCTGACTGTCAGTCCACTTGACAGTCTTCCTCCAGGCTCTGTTACCCGTCTCGGAACCAACATCCGAGATCAGCTTGGTCGGGTCAAACCTGTTGCTGCGGAGAATCAGGTTGACCAGGTCTTCCTTTGGAGTTGGGGCTACGGTGTCTTCCCCAAATAGTAGCCCTAGAGCGGGCTCAGCATCTTCAGCTCCATTGGACTGGATGAGGGCGAACACATCATCCGGAATGTAGTTGCAGTCCCGGGCCAAGTGGGTCCCGAGCTGCATAGCATTGGGTTGGTATAGACCAACCTGGATAGCCCCGAACACCGGTGTGACGAAATAGTCAGCCAACCGTGGGCTATAAGGGCTCAAGTAGATACCCTTAAGGATGTTGCAGGCCTTTTCGATCCCTGCTCGGACGACATTATCGGGAGTGATGTCATAACCGAGACCAAAGTGAGATTCTTCGTCTTTGAGAACCTCGATGATCTTCCCAGCTGGAAGACCGGGTCGAGAGGTAGCCCCCGGAAAGTATCCTAGGTTTTGGAGCATCATGTCGATACTCGTAGTGAAGTAAGGCCTAAAGAGGTACTCTTCCTCGATCATCCCCACAAAATCGAACCCCCAGAGGTCCGTGCGTCCCGTGGCGTTACAGCTAGCCACAGTCATTGGCGTTGCCTCTAAAGTGATGACATCGTTAAGCAAAGGCGTCTTAATCTTTCGATGGAGGGTGGAGGATACCGCCTTGACCGCGTGGATCCAAGGCCTACCTAGGAGCAAGTTGAAGGATGAGGTGACATCAATCACCTGAAACTCGAGCTCCTTCTCTATCGGGCCAGTGATGATGGTTAGTTTCACGGCCCCAGCTACCGACTTCGGGCTCCCATCGAAGGCTTGGATGGTCTGAGCAGTCGGAACATAATCAGCCTCGGTAATGCCGAGGGCTTTTGCGGTCCTTAGAGGAAGGACGTTCACAGCAGACCCGTCATCAACTAGGGTCATGGGAAGGTATTTCCCTCGGCAGACCACCGTGATGTAGAGGGCCAGGTTATGGGCGGCCCCGAATGGTGGTAGGTCGGCCTCGGAAAAAGTGATTACCGGTCCTTCTTCCTTAGCCTTGCCCTTTAGGTGGGGCAAGATCGTGGCTACCATCTCAGCGGGGGTAACCAAAGAGTCAACCTTGATTTGATCGAGAGCCTTTGTAAGTGCTTCCCGATGTTCTTGAGAGCTAACCAGGAGTTGCCATATAGTGAGGTCAACTCGGGTCTTCTTCAATTGTTTCACAAGAGCCGTTTCAGCAGTTGGCTCTTCAGAGGCGACTTCCGTAATGACGGTTGTCGGGATAGGGGTGTCCCTAGAGCTAGTGGCTTGAAAGGGACGACCAAGGTGGTTACTGGTCAAGACTCGAGATTTAGTCTTTCGGATCTCCTCGGCGGTGATGGGGACAGCTTCCCCTTTAGCGAGGTAGACGTCTTCCTCGTCATCGAACCAGATCCCGTTCACTTGCGGGATGAATGGAGAGATAAGGTGAGAACAGTCAATCACCTCCCCGGTAAAGATGGCGTGGGAGCTGAAAGGATTCTCCTTGTTACTGGGCTTATCTCCGGGCAGCGGGATTTTACCGCTTTCAATCAGGTCCTGAATCAAGTGCTTCAGCTTCCAGCACTTCTCGGTATCATGCCCATTGCCTCGGTGGTATTGGCAATAGGCTTGAGCATTGTAGTTCTTGGAGCGTCGCTCGACCGGAACTTCAGGAGTTGGGCCTATCGGTTGGATTAGGCCTTTCGAGGACAGCCTTTGTAAGGCATAAGTATAGGTCGTACCTATATCAGTGAAAACCCGAGGTGGGGTGTTTCTCTTGGACGGGGTATCTAGTAGATTAACCGCGTCGAAAATACTGCGGGTTGCAGCTTGAGGCTTGGTTGTGGAGGAAGAAGCCCCTTGGTAACCTTTAGCAGCGGCCTTAGTGAGGCCTTCCAGTCTCAAGTCGTCTTCGATTCTCATACCCATTTCAGTGAGGGTAGTGAAATTGGGTATGACGGCATATCGGAGGTGAACCCGGTAGGATGGGAGGAGGTTCTTAACAAAGGCCTCCACCAAAGTTTTCTCACTGGGCTTATCGACCAGTTTCACGCTCTCAGCCCTCCAGCGTTGAAGGTATTTGGTAAAACCTTCTTTCGGCTTTTGGGCCATAACCTCCAGAGATCTCATTGTGGTTTGGATCTCGGTGTTGTCAGCATAGTTCCGAGCGAACTCGGTGGCCACATCATCCCATGTAGGGTATTTCTTCGGGTCTAGCCTGTAGTACCAGGCTCGAGGGTGCTTTTCAAGAGACGCAGCAAAGAGGTTCTTGAACATGGTGGAGTCCACCCCTTTGATGGCCATGAACTCCTTGAAGGCCCGTACATGTAGTAACGGGTCTTCAGTCCCTTCGAACATAGGCAAACCGGTGAGGTTCAGGTTTGCAGGCAGCTTGTCACTTAGCGGGTTATATTCCCGACTGTTTTCCCGGTGAATGTTGTTATTCCCCGTTGAATGCACTTGTTCTTCCAGTCGGCGAACCGAGCTAACCAGTTCAGCTAAAGGTCCGGTAGTTCCGGTAGTAGGAGTCCTGTGCTCCACCGAGGCCAATCGAGTGACGATAGCAACTTGTCCAGCCCTCATTTCATTCAGTTGGGCATCAATGTCGGCCTGCTTCTCGATCATGGAATCAACGGAGGCTTTCAGTTCAGCTAAGGCAGTTTCCATCCTGCGAGTGTGTCTGGTTGATGGTGGCCTGTCTGTAAGAACACCACGTAATCAGAAACCGAACCCAGTCATGGAATCAAAGGAAACAGCACATCCCGAGCGACCCAAAAAGAAAGGACTGAGTGGAAAAGACTCGAGAAAGACATCTAGACGGATGACTCGTGGGTGGTATGACTTCCTTAGGATTTCGGCTTTGTGGGCCTAGTCCCGTTCGAAGGAAGGTCCACGTGAGATTACTCCCCAGACTTTTGACTCGAGCGTATGGACGGACCTTCCTTTGTAGGGGTATGCCCTACGCGGGTTGGTCGTGCCTTGACAGATAAGGCGGACTTGGGAAAGGGGGGAAACTCGTGATATAAGATCGACGGAGTTTCGACGCTATAAACCTTCTACGTAATATGCAAAGACCCGACACACGGATAGACGGTAGGTCCTATAATAAGGAAGGTTTATTTTAGGAAAGTTGAAAGTTGAGGTTTGAATGCAAAATGAACGAATTTCCGAAAGTGTTGAAAACCGAAAACGGAATTTCGAAAACCGAGATTAGAATTTTGAAAAGGAAAATTCCGAAAATCAAGGTGGGGGTGAAAATTCGAGAATTAAAACGGACAGCATGCCGACTACAGAAAAGGATATTTTGAGTCAAATCGTTGATCCTAAATTTCGGTGGCATTCCGAGTTTTGAAAATTGGGTATTTTGAAAAAGTGAGTCCCGAAATGGGCAGCATTTCGGGTTTTTCAAAATTGGGTATTTTAGAATGACGGGTCCCGAAATGGACAGTATTTCGGGGTTTTTCGAAACGGTGGGTATTTTTGGAAAGACGCAAATTTGAAATGACGGTTTGAAAAATTGACACGGAAACCAAGTAGCACGTAGTCAAACAAGCATTATAACGACGCTCATGTATGCTTTACGCTAAGTCTCGGTCGGTTAAAATAGGGTCTATACCAACAACGATGGCTTTCTCGTGTGATGGACGGACTCCCTAAGCCGAGTTGGTCTTAGGACATGCCGCGAAACAGAGACGAGTTCCACCATCGATGTTTTTAGCGCACCCATGTAGGAATGCACCGCGGTATAGTGGGACGTCGGTCACAAGTAACCGGCCCGGGCAAAAATGGGTTATGCATGAATCATTAGACTAACGCGCGCACACTAATCTACGAACGATTTCTCTTCGAGTCTCACCCTAGGAACCCCGATGACATGTGGTACATCAGGTATCCCCAGCGGAGTCGCCAAATTGTGGACATGACGTAGGTCCACCCCGACGCGGCGAAGCGCGGGTTTGGGTAGGCGAATGAATCTCGTGGTGAGATTGTTCTCGGGTTCGAAATTTAAGTCAGAATGGAGTCGCCACCGAATTTTGTGGTTATTCGGAACCATACGATCCCACTCTATGTCGTCATGGGCTATACACAAAGTAAGCCCACTCCGATTTCAGAGTTTATGGGGCTCGTCCCTTTGCATTGCGATACCGATACCATCTACACCGGTAATCGTGTAAAGAATGACTCTCGTTCGCCAAGGGTTTCGGACATCCGGAAACCGAAGGTTCTGAGTAAGGGGTGAGGGTACGTGTTGGGAAGCCCACGAAGGACACCCAACCCCGCCCGCACATGGCGGCCTCTACTAAGACATCGTTCGTGTTCATGATACGCGCGCTAGTAAAATAATGAAATGATATGCAAACAACGTTTTGTCTAAACATGCGAATTTTGCGTTAACTACGTCATTTAATGCATCTAATTATGGTCGAGTTGCGTTAGCATGCGAGGTTCATTTATAAAGCGTAAAAGCAAGTAATAAATAAAGCTCGAAAAAGGAAGTAAAAAGCGTACAAGCTACACGGGCGGAAATACAACCCGGATTTCACAATACGACATAAACAAAATAACGTAAAGATAAAAACGGACCCGTATGAAAGCTAGACCGAGAAATAGGTAGATGGACTACTCCGCTTAAATACGTATTATGTTACGTATTAAGCAAAGGACGGAAATATGAGATTGTGGCGTGTTGCTAGCCTAGTCTCACATTCCGTAGTCTCGTCCCGACTTATCACGTAAAAGTGGTCAAAGTCGTTCTACCTGTCGTGATATGTGTAATGTTTTGAAAAACGATGAAGGGTCGGTCAATGGTCTAAAGTCGATAATGGCGGGGCTCGGAATATGTGTCCAAGCCCTCGGGTTTCTGAGTTGCCAGACCCACTCGACCGAGTCATTTATTGACTCGACCGAGTGCGCCATTAACGTGGCTACTGTCCATATTTTGAGGGGTTACTCGATCGAGTGCCTTATGGCACTCGGTCGAGTGCATCATTAATGGGGCTACTGCCCTGTTTTTGGGGTGCAACTCGATCGAGTGGCCTATGGCACTCGGTCGAGTGCCCCCTGTACGAGTGTTGATTTACTCGGTTTTATGACTTGAAATCGATGCTTGGCCAAGTCAAATACAAATATCGCACGATTTGAATTTGACTCGGCCTCCGGTACTATAATCGTATATGAACGATTATAATACCGTCACCGGGAGTTTTATGAAAACGAGTGCGTTTGGATTATGAAACTTTTGAATTAGTAACGAGATGCATCCCTCTACGTCACAACATCGAAACTAACCCCTTCGGGTTACGTGATGTCGATATTCGTGTCAACGGGTCTCGAACTAATTATGTAAATGGAATTGAATACGTTCAACTACGACGAATCACGATCTCGTCACGCCCTTGAGTACATTGGGGCGGGGCTCCTCGAAAGGGCTCCACCTCCGTCGTTGCTCGTAAAGGGATTAGACGGATCGAAGATGATTATCGTAGTTCAACATTTCAAAACCGACTTTTGATATTAGTAGTATACGTACGCGGTATTAATAATATGATGACGATAAAAGCGAAATAAATTGAAAACATAAAAGTATGGAAATGTTATTGTTAGTGTTGTGACAACTACGATACAACAATATAAAAATGTGCATAAAACGAAATCAAAAAGAGTCTAGAAAGGAGTTTAGAACACCCTCAACGTACATGCTAGTATTGGCCTCGGAAACGGACTCGTGAACAGCGACAAAGCTTTAGGAGTATCGAGGAATGCGCGCGAGTTATGGTGTGTAGGTATGTGTATGTGTGTATGTGTGTCAATTTCCGAGGTATAGAGGCTCGGAAATGGTGTTTTTGCTTAGGGTTTATAGTGTAGGTTGTAGGATGAATGTAGGGTGAAGTGTGACTGAAAAATGTAAGGCAAGGTTGTTCCAAAAAAGTTCTGAAAATGCATGGGAATGAGTCGGTATTTATAGACGTTTTCCCATGACCTAGGGGCACTCGATCGAGTGGCCCTAGTGCACTCGATCGAGTGCCTTAGAAAACGGGCCAAGCCCAGTTCGAAGCACCCCACTCGACCGAGTGGGTCAATCCACTCGATCGAGTGGATCAGTTGGGTGAGAAAAATAAGGAAGACTTGGTCTTTGTTGGTTGGGTTTGTTTTTTTGAATTCGAATTTGGGCGCTTAAATGATTTCAGCTGATTTCTGAGACGGTTTTGCCTTTGACCGGGTTTTGACCCGGTCGGGAAAAGACGGGAAATATTTTTGGTGTCGGTTTTGGCCCAAATTAGTCTTATTTGACTCGGAATGATCCGCTGGGCCTGAATTTGAGGTCTGTTCTGTGAGATTTTACTCCGCTAAAAAGTCCATGTCGGATATTACGGATTTCGAGTCCAAGTCCGAGTATACTAGTCACGTTGATGTCCAATCATCATCGGGTGTTTTTCGGAGTCAACTATAGACACGTGGCAGTCAAAATGCGGGTGTCTACAATTATCAATATTATCATCACCATTTCCCTCTGAATCATCAAGATTAGGAACAATCAGGGTAGAGTCAGCTGGGTTTACAAGATTAGGTTGAGTTGGATTGATTTTAGATTTGAAAGGGAATACATCTTCCTGAAATTGGACATCCCGACTCACAAAAACCTTATGAGAATCCAAATCATACAACCTGTAACCTTTTTGAGCATGAGGGTAACCTATGAAAATGCATTTTCTAGCCCTAGTACCAAATTTATCAAAATAAGTTGGTGGCATAGTAGAATAGCAACAGCAACCAAAAACCCTAAGAACATCATACTTAGGATCTTTATTAAACAACACATTATATGGAGATTTCCAATCAAGTATAGCTGTAGGCATCAAATTTATTAAATGTGTTGCAGTAAGGAGACAATCACCCCAAAATTTAATGGGTAACCCAGCATGAATCCTCAAAGACCTAGCAGTTTCTAGCAAGTGTCGATGCTTTCTTTCAACTCTCCCATTTTGCTGAGGTCGAGCTACTATGCTAGTTTGATGCAATATGCCTAGATCTTTAAAAGTTCTGCTACAAGAATGCTCCAAAAACTCAGTCCCATTATCAGTTCTTACAACTTTAAATTTTGCCTGAAATTGTGTTTGTGCAAAAACAATGAAATCCCTAATTAATCCAGGGACTTGGTCCTTTGATTGAAACAGTATTGTCCAGGTATTTCTGGAGTAATCATCTAGTATAGTTAAGGAAAAGCGGGCTCCAGACATTGCAGGAGTTCTGTAAGGGCCCCAGACATCCAAATGCACCAGTTCAAAACATGCAGTAGAACTGGAATTACTCACAGGGAAAGGTGATCTATGATGTTTTGCCAAGACACAAGTTTCACAAAACAAATCTTTTATTGAATGTATATCATTGGAAATCCACTTCAATCTATCATAGGCCATATGACCAAGTCTTAAATGGTACAATTTTTGAGATATACTATGAATTACATCTTTATTATTGCTATTTACAGCATGATGAACATGTGAATCAACAAGAAATTGCTTATGGTCTTGAAATCTGTATAAATCCCCAACTCTCCTTCCTGTGGCTACCCAACCCTTATTGGAAAGGTCCTGAAACACACAATTGGATGAGGAAAACACAGCAGACAGTTCATTATGATCAATCAATTTTGATACAGACAATAAATTTTGCTTAAATTCAGGTATTAACAAAACATTATACAGGCGGATCCTGTCAGTTAAGAACACATCCCCTATTTTAAACACTTTGTTCACCCTTCCATCAGGCAGACCAATATGCAATGGCTTAGGTAGATTCCTTACATTATGCAGCAAATTTACATCATATGTCATGTGATCAGACGCACCAGTGTCTATTATCCAGTTATGAGATACTAACTGATCAGTTTTACAAGTAGGAACCATACCTGCAAAGCCTGTATTTCCAGCCAAATTTTTCACAGCGTTAGCTGACTTCTGATCTGCCATCCTCTGCATCATCTGATCCATCAGTGTATTTACCAACCCATCAATCATTACTGGGTCGAAATTTTGTTTGGAACTACCAGCTTCTTCAAGTGGATTATCAACATAATCATTTAACACATCAACATTATGAGCCCCTTTCTTGAAATTGCCTTTACCCCCATGATTCTTGCCTTTGTTCCTTTGAGATTTATCAGGATACCCCACCAACAGATAACAGGTTTCTACCGTATGTCCTGATTTCTTGCAGTGAGTACATTCTTTTACCCTGAAACAATCCTCCAAGTTGTGATTATCCATATCACAATGGCTGCAGTATTTTCCAGTTGCAGACCCCTTACTCGAGTCGTTCTTGAACCTCTTCTGTTTAGCATTCTGTCCTTTATATGCAACATATGCTGTAGAATCAACCAAAGGATCAGCTTGTTCAGTCACTTGTTTTTGCCGTTCTATCTTCTGTAAGAGACTCAATGCTTTGTTTATAGAAGGCAATGGTTCCATAGAGAGTATTTGTGTTCTCACATTGTCATACCCCTTATGTAAACCCATCAAGAACTGAATCAATTTCCTGTTTTCCTCTCGTTCTAGCACTCTCTTGAGCAAGCTACAAGTACAAGCATCAATGGCTTTACAAGAACAATCAGGAATTGGATTAAGACTATCCAAAGTTTCCCAAAAATTCTTTAATTTGCCATAGTATTCTACCAAAGAAAGATTATTTTGAGCAACTGCATCTAAATCCTTTTGCAATTGATAGACCTCTATAGCATTGGCAACTCCTTATCTTTCTAGCAGCTCATCCCACAAACCTTTCGATGACTTTACATATTTCATATTTTCACGAATAGGTTTATCCAACGAGTTAAGAATCCAGCGCATTACCATCAAATCGCAGCGAATCCATTGATGCAGCTTTCTGTCTGTGGAGTCAGGCTTCTTACACAATCCATTGACGAACCCTTCCTTGTTCTTGGACTCGAGAGCCATCAATACTTCTTGTCTCCAACCCAGAAAATCATGCCCATCAAACACATTCAAGACTAGCTGAGACGACGGCTGATCTGATGAAGAGAGGTAGAGCGGATCATCGTAATAGTCGTAAGTAGACGCCATTGAAGGAGAACTTGAACAAATTTAATGAAAATTCTTGATTTTAGCGGAAAAATTGTGAATCTTTTGAGCCTAAAGCTCTGATACCATGTAAATTGATAGTATTGATTAGTATAGTAAATTTGTATATATTCAAAAGTAAGTATTGTAGTTTGTACAGATATGTATATATATAGGTAGTTGGTTAGTTAGAGCTCTAACAACCTTAACTGCTCTAACTAACTCTTAACTAACTTATAATCTATATATATCTACAATCAACAATGGAACATACATGAAAATAACTGTTATATACACTAAAAAACCTCATTATATACGCTATTAAACTCACTGCATATATACACACTTAAGAACTCAATATATACAGTAAAATAATTGTTATATACACCCAAATAATTAATATGTACATCAGTTAATCAACAATGGAACATACATCAAAATAACTGTTATATACACTAAAAAACTCATTATATACGCTATTAAACTCACTACATATATATATACACTTAAGAACTAAATATATGTACAGTAAAATAGTTATTGTTATATACACTCAAATGGTTACTATGTACACCAATTAATCAACATATATACACTGAAATAATTGGCATATGTACTTAATTATTTGATATAATAGAATTGTTATATACCTTAAAACAGTTATTATGTACACTGAAATTGTTTTTATATACACCAATTTTATTTTAAATTCCGAATTTTTTTTTTCGGAAATTTTTTTTTCGAAAAAAAAATATTTTTTTTTTGGAAAAAAAATATTACGATTTTTTTTTCCGGAAAAAAAAAAAATCCAAAAAATATCGATTTTTTTCCCCGGGAAAAAAAAATTGGGGAAATTTTTTTTATGTATGAGTTTTTGTTTTAAACTTAGCCTTTGATTTGATTTTAATCTAATGGTTGAGATTGTGCCTCAATGGGTGCGGCGAGTTGAGCTGCCTCAAAGGATCCTATATATATATATATATATATATATATATATATATATATATATATATATATATATATATATATATATATATATATTTTGAATTGATCCAAATAAATGACAACAAATTTTCGAACCCATATATATTTATGAAAGCTCAGGCATGCAATTAACCCCGACCCATGTACGTAACGAAAAACAATCCTACAAAATGAAACAGATCGAGGGAAGTATGAGTAGTATATATTACAGTACAATACAAATGTAGAAACCTGTAAAGTATGATTTACTAGGAGCGGATGTGAAAATGCAGGTTGCTTATAAATGTCAACACAATCTATGATATCAACATCACCCTGCAAAACCATAATAAGACATTATTACCATCTTAATATTAGCTGATTTAATTTAGTAGATCAAAGTTCCCGTAAAACAGTTCCACGTCAAGTAGTTATTGTGAGACACACCGTTTAATAAAGCACTTGCTTGTCACCTTTTATATAAAACGTCTCACAATCAATTTGTGTAGAAATTACTTTATGTCGTCTCATAGAAATATTTATGATATTGTTTAGCTATTAAATGCGATTGGAATGCAACGAGTGCATAACAACAACATACATAATCGCCAAAGATATATATAAACACGAAACACATAAAATAATGTATATATGTACCTTTATAGTTTTGACAATTATTTTGGAATTCTGAAGAAATTGTCTGCTTTTACTGTAACTGTGTGAAACGTTTAGGAACAATACTATTGTAATTAACAACACATATAGGAGTATATGGTTTGCCATTGCATGAATTATTATTGTTATTATCAATCAAGCTTTTGTATCTTCAAATATTAATATCAAAATGTTTTTTATATACCAATCAATAAAATGTGAATAGAATGAACCCTAAGTGCTAAACAATATATAGGTTCATAATGTACGTACGTATGCCAGCAAATTAAATATTCATCTTCATTCTTTGTACCAAAAAATTACGTCTTATTGTAGTATTAATCTTCATTCTAAGAAAATTATATGGACTAACAAAGTAATAATTCAATAATGGAAGGAGAATCATATAGTACTATTTGGGTAATAGTATTGATAATTTACTATTTGGGTTCCTGCGATAATCATATGGACTATATGGAGATTGAGTTGTGAAGGAACCAATATAATGCTAAAGGATAGTGATAGGGCGCCACCGTGTGGCGCTGAATCTCGGCGCCACCGGAATAAAATAATAAAAAAATAAGATCTTGAGAATCTTCATTTTGATTTTTTGGGTAAAATTCAGAAGGGTATACATGTAATTTTACCATTTATTATTTATTATAAATTATTTAATTAAGAATATTTTAAATAAAATAATGTTTACGGTATCTTCTAATTGATTCTTCATCATTACTTCATGTATTACTGATTCATCATTATTTTTCAGGGACGGATGCAGGATTTCGATGTAGGAGGGGCACAAATTTTTTTGCCTCGCTTATTTAAATTTTGACCTATTTTTCTTAATATTAGTTTAACCTTTAATTTATACGATGTTATAGATTGAAAAAAAAAACAACAACTTTGTTTTGAATTTTCGTTCCATAAATTTCATCTCACATATACTTTACTCATGATATATACCAGACGCCTTCATTAAACGCACTGTCAGGCGGTTCTCCCCCGCCCATTTCGTCTTATGATGATGATCAAGACACATAAATAATTGATATTATAAAGGATAGATTGTTGTAATAAAATTTAATATGAATAAATAAAAGAATTAACATTCACGATTAAAATTAGTCAGATCAGATTTGCTATTGCGTACACTCGAGAGTGCACCAAAGGTAACAACAACAAGTTCCGCGTCATCAAAAAAATAGTCAGAGTTATCAATAACAATAAAACAAGATAAAAATATTGGTTTATACTATTAAAATGGACAATGTTTAATTGTTTGGGTAAGCAATTTATATATTGTCTACATATTTGTTTTAGGGAAAAAAATCGAGAGATATTGAAATATTAAAATAAAATTGAAAATGAAAAAAAAAAGTTTTTTAGGAAAAATAGTGAGAGATATTGAAACGTTAAAATAAAATTGAAAATGAAAAAAAAATAGTTTCTTAGGAAAAAAAGTGAGAGATATTGAAACGTTAAAATAAAATTGAAAATGAAAAAATGGTTTATCTGTGACTCGAACCCGAGCACAATTAAAACATAATCCAATACGTCTCATAAATACCACTCATCTAAGTGCACCTCATTGCTTATAAATATGATAAAATTATATATATGTAATACAAGTAGATTTAATTTTTTCAATATATATCTAACCTAACTAATCCCTACAATTAAGATACGGAGTACAATTTTTTTTTAATGATCTTCAATAGTAACTAACATATCTCTTTTGATTTTTTTTTAAAATTATATAATTATTATATATATATATATATATATATATATATATATATATATATATATATATATATATATATATATATATATATATAATTTAACTTATTTTGTGAAGTACCAATTCTACCCTTGCCAACTAACTACTTTTGAAATAATATTTTAAAGGAAAAAAATAATATAATCCTAGTAAATTACTAAAATACCCTCGGTGGCGCACAAATTCGGCGCCACCCGGTGGCGCCATCTCATTATTCAATGCTAAAACGGGGAGTAGTTATATCATGTACTCCGTAGTAGTATTTGGAAAATAACAAGCCCAAGTTGTTATTCCACTTTAGAAACCAGGGGTGGAGATTCGAACTCTTGATCTTTTGTCATGCTGACTCTGATACCATGTTATGAAACCAACCCAATCAAAATCGGTTGGAGGTCCAGAAATATTTATATACTCTTAAACCAACTCATAATCTATGTAACTAGCTAGTATATATTGAATGCAATACAACGACCCTAATCAAGGGATTACAATTATTTACATGGTATCAGAGCTCTGGTTTTCGAACCAAACATACACCGAGTCAATTTTCATTCCCACGTGTGCCAATCACCATGGCAGGAGATGACTCATCTTCTTCCAAAAATTCAAAAAGCAACCATCATCCGTATACAGTGTCACAAACATTCAACACAAAGTTCGTACCCTTGATGGTACAAAAATATAATAGCCTACAAGCATTGGGTTAAATTATTCACATTACATGCACGAAGATACCAAGTCCTCAAACATATCGATGGTAGTACTCTTCCACCGACGAAATTAAAACTGATCCGTCTTACGGTGAATGGCTCCAAATTGATGCAGTCGTAGTGCAGTGGATTTACGGATCCATTGCCGAGGACCTCCTAGTGCGGATTTTGAGGAACCGACCACGGCTCACGAAGTGTGGACCCGCTTCAAGAATCATTTTCAGAATAACAAAGGTTCTCGAGCCCCCGCTCTAGAACACGAATTTGTAAACCGGACTCTGAAATCAGTCCCATATCTCGACGAATACTGTCAGAAATTGAAGGACATTGTTGCCCAACTGACGGATGTTAGTGGCAAGGTTGATGACAGAGACTTATTCTCCAACTCGTTCGCGGATTGCCTACTGCATACGACACCGTCGGTGCATATATCAACCAAACCTTACCTGATTTTGAGACAGCCCAGAGGATGCTCCTGTTGGAAGAACAGTGGCAGCAGAACAGCCGCTCTGACACTTCGCCGACAAGTGCCCTGGCGTCTCTAGCCATCGATGCCAGCGACCTTGATGAACCACCGTGGCCGCGGATCTCAGTCGCGTCGGGGTGGTCGAGGAAATGGCGGACGCGGACGCCACAACAACGATCGTCGGGGTCACAAACAGTCGTTGCCGCCCTACAACGCTGCCGGTTCCGCACCTTATTTCGCTCCACATCCCTATTATTGGACCCCTCCGCCCTGCCCATATCCAACACAGGCGGGGTAGGTTCCTCCTCAGTGGACGTACCTCAGGCCGGCAGCCATCGTCTCGTCACTCGGGTGCTCATAGTTAAAATTAGTTTTTTTTCCTATATTCGCCAAATATAATAAATATAATATGTTTCTACAATTTTAAATACGTTCCTCGTATAATTCTAAGGATGGTCTCGTAATTTTTACGGGATTAAAAACTAGCTAGTACTTTTATAAAAAAACATAATATTCACAAATAAATACATTCATACATTTTTAGTCAGCAAAACTTTCAAAATTCTCTTATTCATGATATTTACATGAATAATCATAAATAAATACAACCATTAGAAAAATCATTTTATTAAATGTTACTCCGTATATTAAAACACATATTAATACACATGTTTGAATTTTTAATTCGACGACTTTTAAGTCGCCTTTTGATAAAGTTTTATTAAAAAAAATTCATAAAGTTTTATTAAAAAAAAAATTTAGTTGTCCTTATTTTTGAAAATTAATTTAAGTAAGGGTTATTTCATGGGAATAATACCAACTATGCGTGTGCTTCTTAAATTAATACAAACTATACGTAATCTCATTTTAATACAAACTATGTCTTCATTAACCTCACTTTGCTATGAGTGACCGGCTACCTGTTGAACCTCCCTTATTCAACTCTTTCTCTAACTTTTCTTCTTCTGATTTACATTTCATGTACATTTTCGGCCATTGAAAAAAAAATCTGAAAATTCATCTTCCATTTCTTTTTCATTTAGTCTTATAGAAGCTATGAAAAAAATATTTTTATTGTTATTTTGGCTTTCACGATGACTGCAACGGACCTAATAAAACTCTAGAAAGTTACAACAAGTCACTATGACCTGTAATAGGAAGTCATAATTTCATACATAACAAAACGAGATTAATGAATGCGTAGTTCATATTAAAATGAGATTACGTATAGTTTTGATTATTTTAAGAAGTACACACATAGTTTGTATTATTCCCATGAAATAACTCTTTAAGTAATGTACTATAAATAACATATTTAGAAAAGAAGTTAAAATAACATGAAGACATTTCAAGTATTTGCATTGTTTTTAATGTTTTTTTATGTTCTCAATGGCTCAGTCAAAAATTCACTTTTACCATTTTAATCACGGATAAATATCTTGGACTAGCAATACTTAACACCATCAGTCCGCGGCCACATCCAACAAAAGTGAGATACAACATCCACTTTAACGGTGTCTTTCTATTATTGCCGATGTGATAAATTTATGTACTACTACCTCCGTATCTATATGTTCGTCCACTTTCAATATAATACTCCACCCATATATTAAAAATAATGGACAAACATATAGATACGGAGGGAGTATAATATTGACAAATGTCACTTTCATGTATATCATATCTTATAAAATGAACAAAATTGAAACAGATAATCCCGTGAATTTCACAGGACACGTAACTAGTTATATTGACTTGATACCATATACGGAGTACTATAAAGAATGAAAATTAAATAGTAGTGACAACTACAAGGTTTATTCTCCCACTTATATTGCGTGATACCGAGACAACTACAATAGCTAAGGGGAAGGGGGCCCAGATTGTATCTCGGTTGCCATCAATTTTTTGTAAATTGCGTTTTGATTCTTCAATAAAATTCTTCCATTCATAATAAAAAATAAAATAAAAATAATAATAATAATAATGTGCGTCCATCCATAGATAGTTGCACTTAATTATATGCTCGATCATTTTGAACCTGCTTGATCCATTGCTAACAATAACTTTTTGGTAACATTTTTCAAAAAATGGCAAAAATCAACAAAAATTTGACGCTTAATTCTTCCTCTAACCGGTGGAATTCGGCACAGTGATCTGTTATTCTTCTCCACATCTCGTGGTCGACACGGTGACTTTGTCACTGATGGTTTCTTCATCGGGTGTTCATCATCATTTCGGTTGAGATGTGCATGAGAAAGTTGTAGAGCTATAATGTCGATGGTGCGGTCAAGAGAATCACAGACAAGGCTACTTGCTCGACGATTAAAAATGACACTACTCATCATCGCGCATGGCAATTGGCATGCAACGTAACGTGTATTATAGATTTATAGTTGATGAATGAAGCTGAGGCGTAGGGCATTAATATAATAAATGAATCTTAGACAAGTTAGTACAGTATTACTTATTATTAGTAGTTTAGAACGAAACGAAATGAAATGATAATACATACAGTGGAATAAATTGTAGTGAAGAGAAGAATAAATGGAGTAGTGGACGCATGAGGAAACTTCCTTTTACTCCGAGGGGAAATTTCGTATAATGTAGTATTCATCATACATTATTTGTGTAGTGTATCGTGTATTATACTCACAAAACATACAGTAGAAACGAGACTGAATAAAATATCATTAATTAATGTGTAACAGTCTAAGATCAGAGTAGCAGCCAACTATATATGCATATTTGGAACATACTGTATTTTTTTATTAATAGAATATAAACGGGCCTCAACCATCGTCTTAAGGTTTTGGTTGAGTTGGTTCGTTAACCTGGTATTTCTTCTCATTTAAGCTCTATCACCCCTTAATGTATTACCTCATCCCAAGCAAATCCTTAGAATAAGATAATACGGAGTACTTATTACTCCTTTCGTCTTGTTTATTTGTTTATCTTTTATATTCATATAATGAGTATTAGAGAAACAAATGAACAAGATAAATGAAATACGAGTATTATTATTATATTTGAATATTCTTTATATGTATGGTGGTACGTAGTACTCCCTCCGATTCTTACGATTTGCAACGTTTACTATTTGCACAAATAATAAGATTGTAAGTGGAGATGGTGGGTCTCACCAATAAAGTAAAAAACTAACACAAACAAAACCTACCTATTATAGAAATGTAGCAAACCTAATGAATTTGCCAAATATGGAATTGTTGCGAATCGTAAGAATCGGAGGGAGTACTAAATTTCAATACGTACCACCTATGAACTAGTTAAGCTGGATAGTTAACTAACCATGTACAACTAACTAGAGTCATTGAAAAGTTTGTTATAACAACCTCAAGTTTGTTACAAGTCTGTGTATACACAAGTTTGTTATACACAAGTCAGTTACATTGTATACATTACACACACATATAATCAATGTAGTATTTTCTTCTCTTACATCTTCTACATCAATGGAGGTTGGTTTCATACGGTATCAGAGCGCAAGGCGTTCGATCAGCTAAATTTTATTCCCCTACTCCATTGATGACTAAGTTCTCGAGTACTGGTATAATCCTTACACTTCGTTCAGCTTCCGCAATTTTAAATAATATTTCATGACAATAATACCAACTATAAAGGGGCTTCTTAGAATAATCCGAACTATACGTAATCTCGTTTTAATATGAACTATGCCTTCATTAATCTCATTTCGCTATGGACAAAATTATGACCTGCTATTACCGGTAATAGTGACCAGTTGTGACTTTCTAAGGTCCTTGAGTGTTCCGTCGTCGTTAATGAAAGTCAAAACAACAAGAAAATTAAAGCATTTTTTTCATGGCTTCTATAATACTAATCATAAGAAAAAAAAATGCAAGATGAATTTTGAGAAGATTCAAAAAAAATTAACCAATAGCCGAAACTGAAGAGGAAGGTTCAACCGGTTTTCTAGGTAACCGGTCACCTATATCAATGAGAGATTAATGAAAGCATAGTTCATATTAAAACGAGATTACGTATAGTTGGGATTAATCTAAGAAGCTCCCTTATAATTGGTATTATTGTCATGAAATAACCCTTGAATCTATTGAACTCGTAAATTGCTTGTTCTGTGATCATTTTTCGCGCAATTTTTTGTTTTCCCTTCGTCTTCTCCAATCTGTTATCTGCATTTCGTTCGACTTATTACATTAATTCGTCATGCCTGATTCACATTCTGATTATGAAGAATCTTCACATGGCTATGACTTATATGATGATCCTCTCTATTTGACTAGTACTGACCAACTTAATCTCCAATTAGGGAGTAATGTGTTCGACGGTACTGTATTTCTGGTATGGAAGATAGATGTTATAATGGCTTTAGCATCAAAAAATAAAGATGGATTCATTACATGAACTTGCAAATTACCTGCTAAAACTGATAGAAAGCATCATCAGTGGCTTAGATGTGACTTGTTAGATCGAAAATGAATCTTAAATTCTTTGAAAAAGAACATTAAACAAAACATGATGTATGCTTCAACTGCAAAACAACTTTGGACTGAGTTAGGTGAAGGCTACGGTCAAGCTAATAGTCTAGACCTATATCAACTTAAGAAGGATCTTAATAACACTTCTCAGGATTAAGCGTACTTGGGAAGAAATTGACAACTTAGACCCAATCCCCCTATGCACTTGTGGTGCTATGGATACTTGTACTTGTCAGTTGCTTAAACACATTCTTGACAGAGAAACCCAATCCACGCTGATTCAGTTTTTAATGAGACTGAACAGTAGTTATGAACATGTTAAGGGTCATGTCCTTACCATGGATATTCTACCATTTCTGAGTTAAGTGTTGGGGTTACTTCAGAAAGTTGAGAAGCAAAAACTGATCAAACAGAAGACTGCTGGTAAGCCTTCTGGTAATAGTTATAGAGGAGGCAGAGGTGGTAAGTGAAAGGCTAACAATGCCCATACTTCTCATGAAGAGTCTTATGATGATTCTGATCTTGCACCCATGGAGGATTATGAATAGGAGGATGATGCTCTTGTTGATGGGCTGGTTGACACTATCACTAACAAGGCTCTTGAAAACATATCTATGAAGCTTCCAGGCACTAGTGGTGGTTACAATGTCAGTGCTAGTACAGCACAGGCGGTCAATTTTGCAGGTAACCCTGATGTCTCTCACACATTTGCAGCTTCAAAATTACTGTTTATGTCAAGTTGGATAGTTGACACAGGTGCATCTGACCATATGACAGCAAACATAAATCTGTTGAACAATATTCATCAACTAAGCAAACCTATAGTAGTTTATTTACCTGATGGAACTACTATATATGTTCACCAAATAGGTACCATGGTTTTGGTGGATGGAATTACATTGCATAATATCCTGGTAGTGCCTGGTTTCTAGCAGAATTTGTTATCTGTGGGATCTTTGCTTCAGCATACTAATATGAGAGTCCTATTTATGACAAGTGAATGCTGGTTTCAGAACCTTTCAAGTAATTTAATAATAGCTAGAGGGAGGAAACAATGACGACTTTATAGGATTGCATCTCCAAGAGAGCGAGAGTTATGGATCAAACCTATTTTCAAGCACTCTGAATGGCGTCCCTAATGTAGTTCAAATAAATAGTTGGGCTAAGGAGGATGTAGTTTTACTTCACCAAAGACTAGGACATACTGCATTAGATAAAATGAGACATGTTCCTGGTGTTTCTCTATTTTTTTTAACAATGCTATTGATTGTGAGATCTGTACTCTTGCCAAACATCATTCTGAACCTTTTAATAGAAGCACTTCGCATGCTGCACAATCTTTTGAGTTGTTGCATATGGACTTGTGGGGACCTTATAAAGTTCAAACAATCACATGGGCTAGATCCTTTATCTCCATTTTAGATGACCATTTCAGAAGTACTTTGACATATCTTATACAAAATAAGCAACAAGTCTATTATGTGATAAAGTCTTTTTTGGCTGACATAGAAAATCATTTTAATGCACAAGTTAAAACCATCAGACCAGACAATGGTACTGAATTTGTACATGGGATTTGCATTGATTTGTTTAAAGAAAAAGGCATAGTACATCATAAATCTATCCCAGGCACCCCTCAACAAAACGGGAGGGTGGAAAGAAAGCGCAGACATTTACTAGGCACTACAAGAGCTCTCAAAATTCAATCAGGATTACCTCTAAAATTCTGGGGTGACTGTTTGTTGACCGCTACTTATCTCATTAACAAAATGCATGTAGCTCTGTTAGGTTGGAAGTCACCTCATGAAGTTCTATTTGATACGCCACCCAAGTATGAAGAGCTAAGGGTCTTTGGTTCTTTGTGCTATGCTGCAGTTCCACTTAAGCACAGAGACAAGTGATGCGTGTCGTAACCGCAGTCAAAATTAAATTTATAATTCACTTACAAGACTCTAACTAACTAGTAGTAGGGCAAGTAAGGGTCGAACCCACAGGGACTAATGATACTATCTTAGATTAATTTAATAGTATTTAATTTATATAGTTATATAAGTATAAATAGAATAATGGGGGGTTTGTTTGGGTTGATTCTATACTAAACTAACTAAAATTAAATAAATAAAACGAAATACTACTAATAATCGCAATAAACAAGTAGAAAGTTCTTATAATGAATAAATAGGAGGTATGTAATTTTCTATAGATGTCGGGTAAAATCATCGATTCTCTTAATTAATTATCGGATAGATTAGTTAATCGGTTAATCCTTGAACGCAAGTAAATTACCAATTTTATCTTTCTGACTCGTTAAACCCCGTGAACGCACGCAAGTTTAATCCTAACTAATTTATCAAAGTAACCATGAACGCATGAATCAAATTAATAAATTAAGTCGCTTTAAGATCACTAATCAGTTGAATAAAATATAACCAGAACGCTGCAATTATATCTGACTCAACTACTACACAAGATTCTAGCAATTAAGATTAGACTAGAACGCTGCAACCTAACCAAAAATTACTATTAATTCAACGACCGATTCATGAACACAATTAAGTTGGCCAAACAAAATTAATAAACAAGAATCAGATAGTCAAATAACGAATCTTATATAAATATCCAATAAACTAATTAATCAATCAAAACAATATCATAATCTCATAAACCCTGACATCAATAGTCAATTACATATTCCAATTGAAAATTACTCTAGACTAAACATAATAACAGTAAAAATAAGATAAAGAATAGAAAAGCTCATAAAAATCGGGACGGAATTTGATTAAACGGAGTCGAGCCGAGTTGTATCCGTCTTCGTCGGGTCTGTCGTGGTCTGTCTTCGACGCGCGGCTTCTCTCGGGCTGATGCCCTTCTTCTCTCTCTCTTCCTTTCTTTTTTTCCTCTTCTTATGCGTGGTCCGCTCCCCCTTCTAATCTTACTCTTTTTATATTCTTTTGGTTCCTCCTTCTCTTTCCTTTAATTCTTATTTTTTTTGGTTTTTTTTTTTATTGTTTTTCTTACCTAAATAAAACTCTTGCCTTATTTTAGTTCTTCATTTATACGAAGCATCTGGTTGCTCTTGCTTCAAAACCTTTTTTTTATTTTGTTTCCTAATCCTCCTTTGTTATAATGGGCTTTACATTATTTGTTTGGTGTCGATATTTGCTGGCCTGCTGCCTTATATATCGATTTCGACCTAGTAGATTACGGAATTTTATGTTTCTTTCTTCTACAAACTTGTAGGTCTCGAACTTAGCTTTCCAACGCATCCTGAATCGCTTGATTCCGATATTGTATGAGTGAGATATCGTCGTCTTGAGATAGACCTACACAATGTATACGAGAATATATGTATTATTTGGCCCCTTAAATAAAGTGGATTATTCTAAATAATTTAAAAATAGATAATAAAACTTAGTTTAGCACATAAATAATATTAACGTATATATTAACCCAAAATTCCTAAAAATACGTTATTAGCTCAAATAATATGAAAGACGACATAAAAATAATAATATAAAAGGGGTAAAAATATGTATAAATATCAATTTATCAAATTCCCCACACTTAGTCCATTGACGTCCTCGACAATGTTTATTCAAGAGCTAACAAAAAATGAAAAATAACCATCAAATGTCTTAAACCAACCAAACTAGGTACAATTGACGACAAACTAAAAATATTTGAGAAAACATTTTTTATAAGTTAGTAAACTTAACAAAATAATTTTGAGTTGGATTAGCAAGTACTATATACATAAAATTTCTCCTCCCTTAAACTATTCAATTAACTAATTTAACACCATATAATATGTTAGACCGCTTCTAAATTCAAATTATAAATAAACTCATTATCCTTCACACTCAGTTTAACTACCTTCGAAAAATATGTTTGTATTGACTCAAGAAGACGGGTTTCAACAGTTTAAGGGGAAGAGGATTTACTTTCATGTACATTCCTATTACCAGTTCAGTACGAGGATCGTTCTTCCGAGCATATAAGTCAAACTAGACACCTCGTCTCACTTTTTCCGCACTTATTCTTTTTTTTATTTCTTTCTTTCTTGCCTTTTTTTTTCTTTTCTTCATTTTCTTTTTTCTCGTTTCGTTTTTTTTTTCATTTTTTTTTTCACAACTTTTTTTGTTTTCCCGATCAAGTGACCCATGTAGCGAGCTTTCAACCAATGACTCCCGCCCTTCCGGACAAGGCATTAGGCATTCTCCTAATCCCATTAGGACTAGGTTCCCCTCGGATTTAATAACTCGAGTCACAAGAACGACTCACTCACTCTTGAGGTATCTAATCTTCCTTATCGCCCTAATTAGAAGTCACCTATGAAAGTAAATTAATTAGACAAGACCGGCTTACATCCCGTACCTCTGGAGTCATCGAAAAAAAGTAGTTAAGGTAGCTAAAACAAGTGTTATTCTTTATAATTTACTTATAACTCAAATTTAAAAGAGACTTAATTAAAATATTATCTGCTATCAAATTAATTAACCCAAGTTCGATCGGGAGGAAAAATAACTGCATATATCACTTCAAAACATTTTTTTTACTATTGTTATTAATGGAAATCAAATTTACATTTTATTTGACAAAATGTTAGATTAGAATTCGTCGTCAACTTCCCAAGTTTAGGTAGTTCAATAAAAACAAAGGTTTAAACTTTTAAGCTCAGATTTCTATCAAAATTTTGACAGCACTTCCCCTAAATATTCACATATCCCAAAATTTTTAAAATAACCTGCAAAACACACATTTAAAATAATGGCCACCCGCCAACTCCACATTCAGCAATAATTCATCCAATTTTCAATTTACCTCATCCCCACACTTAAATCCGACATTGTCCTCAATGTCAAAAGAGACATCAAAGAGCTGAAAATTTGAACACATAAATATATAAGAGGGATAAAGGTACTTAGCGGGTCTAGCGAAGTAGAAATATATGCATCTTGTCCACGTTGATTTTGAAAACGTCATCCCATTGTCAACTTTCATATGTGCAGCGAAAGATCACTGTTTTCTATCCTGCAAAATTTCAACACTGGACCAAGACAAGTGAAATAGGGAAATGAAAATATAAGAAAAAAAATAAAATTACGTAAAATAATTAGTCACACATACAAAATAAATATACAAGCTCGGGTTGCCTCCCGAGAAGCGCCTTATTTTACGTTGTGGCTCGACATGCTATCTCTCAATTTTCATACGTTGGATCTTCTAAATCAATGATATCCACCCAATTGGCCTCGAATCCATCATAATATGGTTTAAGTCTATGACCATTCACTTTAATTATCCTTCCTGACTCGATTCCTTTAATTTCTACCACTCCGTGATCAAACACTTTAAGAACCTCAAAGGGACCGATCCATCTTGATCTCAATTTCCCAGGAAATAATCTTAACCTAGAATTATAAAGGAGGACTTTATCACCCACATTAAAGCTTTTTCTAGATAACATTTTATCGTGATAAGTCTTCGTTTTCTCTTTGTAGATCCGTGAATTCTCATATGCATAATTCCTTATCTCCTCCAATTCTAGAATTTCTAGTTTTCTATGAGCAACAGACTTTTCATAATTAAAATTACACTTCTTAATTGCCCAAAATGCTCGATGCTCTAATTCAACTGGAAGGTGACAAGCTTTCCCAAATACCAAGCGATAAGAACTACACTACACTCCTTTGAAAGGCTCACCGATAATTGCTCACCATATGACTCTTAGAAATGACATCCTTCAAGAACTTGCCATAGGAGGGGATGTCTCTAATGACCTCAAGGAAAGGAAGTGTGATATGCATACTCTTCATCATCTCCAAGAATTTCCCATACTTTTGCTCAAGCTTGGCCCTAGCTAACCTTTGAGGAAATGGGATCGGTGGCATATATGCTTTGACTTCATTAGTAACCTTTTGGGCTTCTTTTTTTGCCACATGATCTTCAATGATAGATGGTTCATCAACAACCACTTCACTTGAACCCTCTTTTTCACCATTTGCTTCCTCACTTACTTCATCCACAACATTGGTCTTCCTCTTCTTGTTAACCACAACTTCATCCAATATGCGCCCATTCCTTAATTAAATGGCATTCAATTCGCCTTTACCCTTAGGATTTGCCTTAATGCCACCCGAAAATGTCCCACTTGACACGGTCAACTCGTTGACTTGATTCGCGAGTTGTTGTATTTGATGATCGGTGATTCTTTGGGAATTTTGGACTTGACTCTTCAATTGAGAAATAGAAGATGTAGTCTCCTCATGGCGTTGGTCTTGGCGTTGAATGAAACTATTTTGAGTGCTCATCATTTGCTCCATAAGTATCTCCAAATTGGACTTTGGTGGTGGAGCTTGTTGTTGCACAACTTGTTGTTGTTGTGGGACTTGTGCAAGTTGTTGTTGTTGGACTTTTGGTATAGGAGTAGTGAAGGGTGTAGGAGTTTGGAATGGAACTTGAAATTGATTTTGGAGAGGGGTTTGAAAAGGAGTGGTGTTGAATGTTGGTCTTGCTTGGAAGTTTCTTGCTTGAAAACCCGATGTATCTTGTGTCGAAGTTTTGATTGAAAGTACCCTTTTGTTGATTGAATGGAGTTTGGAAGTTCTTGTTCCCATAAGATAAGAACGCTCTTTGCCCGGGATTGTATTGGTTGTTGTTGAATGCTTGTCTTGCATTTGTTTCCCATATACCACTGGCTTGCTCCATGGTAGTGATAACACAACACTCCGCGGCATCATGACTTGCACTTCCACATAACTCACAAGAGAACTCATTGGTCTTCTTAGAGGAACTTGATCCTCCTTGCTTGAATTGAGAGAGTTGTTTTGTCAAATTGTCGATCTTTGCATTAAGAGCATTCAAAGTCTCACTATTGTCTTGCTTCTTCAACTTTCTTCTATCCCCACCCCAATGATGATTGTTGGAGGCCATCTTTTCAATAAATCCCACGGCCGCGGTGTGGTGAACTAAGTCGATGGCACCACCGGCCGCCGCGTCCAACCCCAATTGATATTCGGAACGAACGCCATTGTAGAAAGTAAGGATGACCACGTGGGGGGTTATACCATGGTGGGGGCATTGCCTTAATAACTCTTTGAACCTTTCCCATGCCTCGTAGAGTGACTCGTGATCCTCTTGGACAAAGTTTGTTATATCGTTACGGTATTTCGCCGTCTTACCCGGCGGAAAGAATTTCAAAAGGAAGGCTTTAGATAGTTTATCCCAACTATCAAAGGAGCCGGCCGGTTGGGACCTTAACCACTCCTTGGCTCTTCTCGTTAATGAGTACGGGAAAAGTCTTAGGCGAATGGCCTCCTCCGACGCTCCGTTGATTTTGACGTTGTCGCACGCTTCTAAGAACACATTGATATGCTCATTGGGATTGTCGAGGGGTCATCCGGAGAATTGGTTTTGTTGTACGAATTGAATGAGAGCGGGCTTGATCTCAAAGTTGTTAGCTCCGACCGCGGGCCTTGTAATACTCGATTGCGACACCACTTGGGGTGTCGACTCTTCTCTTATAATAGCCATATGAGGAGGCGAAGAAGGGGGTCTCGGAGAATTAACCTCTTCGTCGGACTCAATTGTGTCTTCGGATCTAATCTCTTCTTCGGATTCGGAAATAATGGGAGGTGAAGGCGGTTGCACTTGATGTCTTCTTCTGTCGGCGTTATACCGCCTTGCCGTAGCTTCGATCTCGGGGTTCAACAAATGGATTGGTGAAAGCCCAAGGATCCGCCTACTCATGCAAAGCAATACAAAAACTAAAAGTAGAAGTTAGATCACGGGCAAGGGCACACCGAAGTGTGCAAAACAAGTAATAACTTAGTCTAAACGTAAGAATGAAAACTACTAGTACCGCTAACACTCCCCGGCAACGGCGCCAAAAAACTTGTTGGGTTTTTAATACCTCGCAAGCGCACGATATAATCGTAGCACAATAGAGGGTCGATCCACAAGGAGCGTGGTGATTCCTAGTCGTTTTAATCCTAATTGTTTATCTAAGTCGATAGAAATTGGTGATAGGGGACTAAAACTAGATGAATGAATATTAACTAAGACAAGGAGCTACTAAAAAGAAGATGAAACTAAATTAAGAAAAGATGATAACTAGAGAAATAACGATTAATCAAGAATAAAAAGGACTAGGGAACGATGTCGCTTCAATCCACCTAAATCGCACCAAAGTACATCGAGTATCGAAGGAATCGGGATTAAGGGCAAAGTTGTATCGTCTAGGTTGGTCACCTCCCTCCCGGGTTCGTGTCCGGCTTAATTTCCCGTTTACCTCCCTCCCGGGTTCGTAAAGCGGAATCCCTAAGTCAAATCCGAGGGTCACTCCCGTGATAAATCCCAAACCGACTCAAGTCAAAAAGGCACGCATACTAGTGTGAAGGATACCACGCTAGACACCACTCCCGTGTTCGATCTAGTACGGTAAGGCAAGATAGAGGGTCAAACCGGTTACCCATCCTAATCGACTCCCATCGATGACCAAGGGATTGGGACCGTCTCAAATTCCTAAACCAAGGTAATCCAAAATCCTCAACACCACTTCACCCAATTACCCAATTCAATCGATACAAAACATACAAGAGGCACAATTTAGGCGAATTGAGGCTTCATCGACCCCTAGTGGGTGACTACTCACTAATCATGGCTAAATTGATGGAATTAGGCATAAAGGTGGAGTCTTTAACTATGAACATTGTTGTAAATTGGATTATACTAGTACTAATCATGCAAGAATGGCTAATTTGGGAAATTCTAATTGGAAGAACAAATAAAAATGGGAAATAAGCAAACTACAACAATGGAGAACTAGAAAAACAACAAGGATGAAGATGAACTAAGGTGAACTAACAAAATGAAAACAAATAACAAAATTGGTCAAATTGGGGATTTCTAATTTGGGATTTCTATATCTAACATGAATAGGCTCATAAACATGAACAAACCAAAAGAAAACTAGTCAATTGCAAACTACTAAGATGAACTAACAAAAATGAGAAAATAACAAAATTAAAGCAAAGGAGAAGTAAAAATTACCCACTTAAAGAGGATGGAGAGATTAAGAAGAATAAATAATAATAATCATAAAAAGCTTGAGTCTTGGAACAAGAAGATGAAGATCCTCAAATAAAGCTACAACCTTTTCTTTAAAACCCCAAAGAATTCAAAATATAGAACTAATGTAATGAAAGCTTGAGAGGCAAAATGATAAAATTCGAGTATTTATAAGTTGCAATTAGGTTACACAAAACCGGGCCAAAAACAGGGGAAAAATATAAATCCGGAGTTGCGCACGGTCAGTGGGTTACGCACGGCGGGAAAAGCACGGTGCCTTCCTTCTGTTTTCGTTACGCACGGTGCATCGTGCGTAACTCTCTTCTCTTATATTTTCCCGTTTTTGGTCTTCTATGCGCTTGTCTAGGCTCGAACTCGGTCCACAAGCTTCGTTTTACTCGAGTGCTCTCGGGTTTCACCGCTTTCGATACGAAAACGCCTAAAAACCAAGAGAAAACACAAAAACCCGCGTAACACAAAAGATAGACGAAATGAGCCAAAATGCCTAAGAAAATGCGATCAATTGAGGCTAAATAAACGTCAAAAAGGTGTAGAAATACGGTCAATAACGGAGTTATCAGTGTTGAACACGTAGTGTCCCATTTTGAACATGTTCTCGAACAAAATAGAACGCAAGGGCTACATGTTTCATTCGTGAGTGAAAAACTAGATTTGCTGCATAATGAGTAGTACCAAGATTATCACAGTAGATTACTGGAGAAGACTTAATGGTGAAGCAAAGTTCGGAGAGAAGAGAGCGGAGCCAAATCAGTTCGGTTGTGGTTGAAGCCACTTCCCGAAATTCAGCTTCTGTAGTAGAGAGCGCTAGTGCTCGTTGTTTCCGAGAAGACCAAGCAATTGGGTTCCGGCCAAGGTAGATAATAAATCCGGTAGTAGAAATATATTTGTTGCCATCACTTGCCCAATCTGCATCACAAAAAGCATGAAGAGAAAGAGGAGTATCGCGAAATAAATTAATACCAACCGTTAGAGTGCCTTTTAGGTAACAAAGCATCCGCTTCAAGGCTAACCAATGAGACTCTTGAGGATCTTGCAAAAACTGTGCAAGCTTGTTGACACCAAAAGCGATATCGGGACGGGTGAGGGAAAGATATAGGAGGCTACCAACAATAGCGCGGTAGTCAGTGGGATTGGGGATGGGCTTGCCCGTAGTAGCCTTGAGTGGCGGGTAGGCGACGATGGGGGTGGGGGTAGGTTTACAGTCAAGCATGTTGTAACGGGAGAGAATGTCATGGATATATTTAGTTTGTGTGAGGGCTAGGCCTGTTTTAGTAGGAGTAACCTCAACACCAAGAAAATACGACGGAAAACCAAGATCTTTAAGAGAAAAGCGACGAGAAAAAGAAACGAAGAAGGATTGAAGTTCCTTCGTCGGTGGACCGGTGACAATAATGTCATCAACATAAACAAGAAGAAAAATTGGATTAGTCATAACTTTGTGAATAAAAAGGGAGGGATCAGAAATTGATTGTTTAAAACCATAAGAGAGTAAAAAAGATTTGAGTTCATTATACCAAGCCCTAGGAGCTTGTTTGAGACCATAAATAGCTTTAGATAATTTGCAAACAAAAGAGGGAGAATTTGCGTTAATAAAACCAGGAGGTTGAGACATAAAAACAGTTTCAGTAAGAGTACCTTGAAGAAAAGCGTTGTTGATATCAAGTTGTCGCAGAGACCAACCACGGGAGAGAGCAAGTGCTAAGACGAGACGAACTGTTACCGGCTTAACAACAGGACTAAAAGTTTCAGAGTAATCTACCCCGGGACGTTGAAGAAAACCTTTAGCAACTAATCGTGCTTTATATTTTTGAATTGAGTTGTCGGGATTATATTTAATACGAAAAACCCACTTGCAACCAATTACATTGTAGGACGGATTAAGAGGAACAAGTTCCCATGTGTTATTTTTAACTAAGGCTTGGTATTCATCTACCATGGCTGAGTGCCAATTTGGGTCAGCTAGGGCAGACTTGACCGTAGTAGGAGGGAGGGAAGGAGATACAACGGAAGCTAGAGAGGCATACTTAGGGTTAGGGACTCTAATATTGTGCATAGCACGAGTCACAGGACGGTTCGAGGGAGGAGGAGGGGAAGGGGGGACGGTTCGGTGAAAGGAGCCGAGGAAGAGGAAGACTCGGGCGAAGAGGAGGGGGATGGCGAGGGAGAGGCAGCGGAGGAGGGTGACGAGGCAGCGGAAGACGGGGGGGAGGGTGGGACGACGGGAGGGGTCCGTCGGGGGCGGGTCCTGCGTGTGTAGACACGCAAGGGGGTGGCCGGGTCGGGACTCGGGTGTACCGGGGAGGGAGGGCCGGGTCGGGCTGATTTGAGACCGGGTCGGGATTTGGAGTAAGGACTATCATAAAAAGTGGGTCCGATAGCCATTGGGACGG
The DNA here is from genome assembly GCA_958450325.1 of Agrostemma githago. Classification (NCBI taxonomy): domain Eukaryota; kingdom Viridiplantae; phylum Streptophyta; class Magnoliopsida; order Caryophyllales; family Caryophyllaceae; genus Agrostemma; species Agrostemma githago. The sequence goes on along the minus strand of OY288257.1, from coordinate 59,668,838 downwards.
GGTGACCGGGGAAGGGGCGTCGGGTAAGAGGGAGGGGAAGGGGAAGACCGACTCACAAAATTTGACGTGTCGTGAAGTATAAATTTTATTTTACACGGGTTCTAAACAGTAATAAGCACTTTGAGTGGAGGAATAACCAACAAAGATGCACGGTTTATAACGTGGATCAAGTTTGTGAGACGTATAAGGACGTAACCAAGGATAACAAAGACAACCAAAACTACGGAGTTTATTATAATTTGGAAAAGAACCAAATAACGTAAGAAAAGGAGAGTCATTGTGTAGAACGGGAGTGGGCATGCGATTTATTAAGTAAACCGCAGTGACAAAGGCATACGACCAATACGTGGTAGGTATGTGAGCATGGGTGAGGAGGGAGAGCCCGGTTTCGACAATATGACGATGATGTCTCTCAGAAATACCATTGTGATCAGGGGTGTGGGGAGGAGAGGTGAGATGGGTTATACCATCGGAGGTGACGGAGGGGGTGAGTTTTAAATATTCACCCCCGTTGTCGGAAAAAATTTGAATTATGGGTCGATTAAAAAAAATTTCGACTAAGGCACGAAAACGATTAAAGACCGAGGACGTATCAGATTTACGTTTTAAGGGATATAACCAAGTGTATCTAGTAAAGTGATCGACAAACACGACATAATATTTAAAATTATCTACGGAGTAAAGAGGAGATGTCCATATATCCGAGAAAACTAATTCTAGGGGGTGAGAAGAAGATAAAGAAGAAGTAGAAAAAGGAAGTTTATGACTTTTATTAATATTGCAAGCATTACACGGGTTAGACGAGGCCGGTGTAGTTTTTATTTTAGCTAAACTAGTAATAGAGCTAAGTATAGATAAGGATGGATGACCAAGTTTGTGATGCCATGGGTCCGGAGAGATGGAGGTGGTGTAGGCCGAGATGGGTGAGGCGTCGGGCGGAGGAGTCCATATGTATAATCCGGATTTAAGTTGTCCTGTTAGTAGCACCTGTCCCGTTAGTCGGTCCTGCAACACACAAGATTTAGAAGAAAATTTAGCAATAGCATTGTTGTCATGACAAAATTGTGAGACAGAAATAATATTTTTGGAAATTTTAGGAGCATGTAAAACATGATTAAATTTAATTAGATGGGAAGAAGGAGATTTTATAGAAAAGGAACCAATATTATTTATGGTAAGAGGAGAGCCATCGCCAATTAGAAGATCGTCGTTTCCGTCATATGGTGCATGGAGTGCAAGGTTATTGAGATCATGAGTGATGTGATGAGATGCACCACTATCGATGATCCAATTTGGGGAGTAGGTATCGGGAAGGTTAACGGTGTTGGCTTGAGGGTTGTTGGGGCGGCGGTTTTGGTTGGCGGGAGGAGGTCGTGGAGGGACGGTGATGTTAGGGTATAGGTTACGGAATATGGCACAAGTGCCAAGGTAGTGAGCGGGAACATGACACCATTGACATTTACCTTTAAAGGGAATGGCGTTGGTACCGGTTTGGTTGGTGTGAGGAGTGGGAAGGAGGCCGGGTTGATTGGAGCGAGGGTTGGAGCGGGTGTTGGGTCGATTGAAGGCGGCAAGGGCGGTGGCGGGGAGAGGTGAGGTGGTGGAGTTTTGGGTGTGTTTGAGAGAGAGGTCATATTGGATGAGACGTTCATGTAGGGCGTCGAAAGAGATGAGGGTGTCCCGATGTTTGACAGCATCAACAAGAGAGCGATAGTTTTCATAGTCGAGTCCATTGATAACCTTGGCGATAATATCTTCGTCATCCATGGGTTTTCCTAGGTTGGCTAATTCATCAACACATGAGCGAATTAGCTGCATATATTCTGTGGCCGAGTGTCCACTCTTTGAGATGGAGTTGAAGCGATCCTTGATTTGAAGAATGTGACCACGAGAAGGATTAGCATAGATGTACTTCAAATTAGCCCAGATTTCGCTAGAGTTCTTCGAATTATGTAAGAACGGAGCGATACTTTCAGATACAGTTCCACGAAGGGCAGCACTGAGAAGACGGTCTTGACGGTTCCATGTTAGGTGAGCCGGATTTGGGGATGTGACTTTAGTGATAGCATCCGTGACTGTAGCTTCAGGACATGTATGAGTTCCGTCAAGATATTTGAACAAATCAAAGCCAAAGAGTAGGTCTTCAATTTGACGTGACCAATTCCGATAAGTCGCTGGGGTGAGTGCCGTAACATTGGCTAAGTTCACCGCAATGAGAGGGACATTGGGTTCGTGAGGGTTGGCAAGGATCGATGATGAGCCGGCCATCTTGGGGGGAAGAATTTTAGTGCGGTTTTGATGTGGGTGACGTGAAAAAGGGAGAAAAGGGTTAGGAGACGATTTTCTTAGATGAAATCGTTTTGCTCTGATACCATGTAAGAAAGTTATTGAAAGTGAATTAAGAATTTCATTAACATGAGCACAGTATTTATACAGGCTAGAAACCTAATACAGTTAAGGAAAAAGTAAACCTAATATCTAACTAGAATCCTAGGAATAGGAAAGTTACAGTATTTGACAATAATACAAAGATTACAAAATATAGCAGATTACAAAGACTAGAAGATATTCCTAAATAATATCTTTAACTAATATCTTCAATATAACCACAATAATAGTGACATAATTTCGTTTATCAATTGTTGGAAATATAGGGTCACTATAGGGGCGATATATAACTAGGAAATACACGTTGTTGTGTCGTGGTATGAAGGCCACTGAATGAGAAACGAAATCGCCCCGACTACGGTACAAATCGGAATGGGCGTCGTCCCCCAAGGTCACACAACACTCCTAAAAGGTTGTGTACTCAACCATTAGGAGTTGAACTCGATGGTATACTCAGAATTTATCAAAGAGATTTGGATCATGATATTTGATGTGTATGCCACTGAATGACTTATCATGCTCATACTTATATAATAAGTGTTACATGAGACTAACCTCAAAAGGCATCCAAAGTCACTTTATGATGGAAAATAAATTATCATTATTCTAAATATAATGACATTTATAACCATACTAATAAATTGGTGTCAATATGCTACTTAATGGGAGATACCCTTACTATGCAACAATAATCAACCTATTGTCTTTGCATTATTTCTAACACAGATATCGCAGACTCCTTGCAGCGGATTGAACCCCGTCTGGTAAAATTTTTAGCCGTGGAATCTGAGTGATTGATAGTAATCTAAGACTCTGTAGGCCACTCATACATTCACCTTTCTCCATATCTAGCTCCTCATAGTTGTTTATCGCCAAATCTTCAAGGTTAGTTAGTCCCTTCATGCTGTTTGGAAGACTAACCAGTGCCTCACAGTCATGGATGTACAAACGTCGAAGAGAATTCAGACCACAGACATCATTATCATCCCATAACGACTCTAATTCTTTGCATAAGAAAAGATCCACAGGAAACGGAGGCAAGGTAATTTCATAAACCGGGTCCCGACAAAAGTTTTCTGACATGTAGTCACTACCAAATACCTCAGCCTTACCAACCTGTATATCTTCTCAGGTAACTTTTCAAGTTTTTCACAGCAGTAAAGATCCAAAGTTTCTAGTTTCAGTAACCTGCGAACGGTGTTTGGGAGTGTTTTCAGGAGAGGATTGTAAGACAGCTTGAGGCCTCTTAAATGCCTTAACTTCCCAATTGATCTCGGCAACTCCTCGAACTGACTGTCACCAATCTCTAGAGTGCGCAAGTAGCTGAAATTGCCTACAACTCCCTCGAGAAAGGATAGACTTACATTACTCATTGTGTACCCAAATTTAAAAGTCCGTGCCTTTTTTGCCACAAGAAGAAGCTCTTTAGGAAACTCGATGCCTTTTAAACCGTCAGGCGCCTCGTATCCCCAAATAATATGTTTAGTCGATTCTGAAACTTCGAGCTGATTCCGAGTAACAACAGTCAACTCTTCACCTAGAATACCCTTAGCCAGATCATTCAAAAGATCGTGTAGCTTACACGAAAATATTGTATCATTAAAGATGAAATTAGGTTGTTCAAGAAGGGATCTTGATACCAGTTCCATGGCACAAGCATATCCACAACCTTCAATGTCGTCACTGTTTCCATCTTCTAACTGCAGTAGGCCGTGTGTATTCCATAGATATAGCAACAGTGTTGGATAAAGCTCGACATCTTTTCCTTGGAGTGAGCAATAAGCAAAACATGGCTTCAAATGGGATGGAAGTTTGTCGTAACTTATCCTTAAAATTTGTATCACCTGGTTGTATTCTCCAGGCAATTTTGTAAAGCTATCCATGCTGTTAATCCGCTGCCATTCTCGGTCATCCCTCTCGCTGTGTAACAGACTCCCTATAGTCTTAATAACAAGGGGAACACCACCACATTTTGCAACAATAGATCTACCAGTCTGACAAAGCAGTGGATGCCTCTCTGCTTCGCCTTCCTTGAACGCCAATTGACGAAAAACCGACCAGCTAGCCTCATCTGAAAGCCTATCCAAATCAAACCCTTTCATTGTTTGAGTGATCAAAGCAACTTTCTGGCTTCTCGTGGTGATCAAAACCACACTTCCCGCCTTACCGACCTCTAAAAGGCTCTTCAGCTCCTCCCATGTCGAAAAGTCATCAACCCATACATCATCTAGAACAAGCATGTACTTTCAGCCCCTCAGCAAACCTTGAAGTTTATTCACCAACTGTGCTAGAGTATTGTTAGCTGTTTTTTCACCACTGCCTTCTTTTATAATGCTTTCTAACAGCTTTGTTAGGCTGAATTGATCTGAAACAAAAGCCCAGATCTTCATATCAAACTCGTCGCTTATATCATTGTAGACTAACTTTGCTAAGGTAGTCTTTCCGATCCCACCCATCCCAACATTTGGGAAAACTGAAGGGCAAATAGCACAATCACCAAGCGACAGCATAGTACGCATCACTTGTTTTTTAGCTTCGTCTCTTCCCACAACGGACGAGTTCTTCACAAAGGAGATATCATTAAGAATACCTCTTGATGGCTCTGGCATTTCAACTGGACGCTCGGTGAGACCAAATTTAGTCTTCCTAGCTACAATACGCTCTAGTTTTGCACGAACGTCTCTGACCTTGTGACTTAGATGAAAGTGATAGATGAGTGGATTCAAGGAGGAGAAGTAGTAGCTGAAACGATGTTTGGTGAGATTACGTTGCAGAGCATCAATAGCAACATCATCCAAGAGGTCGTCAATGTCGTAGACAAGTGTGTTGAGATCTTTGAGCCAAAGCTTCATGGCGGCATTATGGTCTTGCTTGTCTTGAGCGTCTTGAAGAACAGCACAGATGGCGGTAAGGTCTTCAGCTATGATCTTGCGATCTTCCTTAGAGGATTTGGCAGCTCTAATCTCTTTGCCAATGTGGTTCATCACTTCATCACCAGTAAAGTAAGCAAGTCTCTTAACAATGGAGCTGGCTATTGGAAATATGATTGCCTCTGCCATTATCGTTGGGCGTTACAAATCCTAGAACCGTCTCTAGTTATGTTACCTTTTTTTTTTACTACATACGTCGCAAATGAGAATCGAACATCAACCTACCACTTGATGGTAGATTACATTCTTCTCAACAAACATAGGTTAATATACATAGGAAGTTTACAATTTAGTGTTGGTATGTTTTGATGTTAACACTGGGTTGATTGAGTATTTAAGGAAGGAATTGTACGTTAGCAGGATCACCAACAACAACAACCATCATGATTGAGTACATGGGCGTGGTGTCACGAGATGACTCTTTCACACCCTAGGAAAGACTCGTGTGCCACCTAACTTGTTGTCCCGTCACAAGTTAAGTCAGGCAAACCCAAATACCACACCTTAAGTCGGATTGACAAGTTCGAGATTAAGTAAAGAACGAATAGACTAAGTTGTAAGGAAAAGATTGCTTTATTGATAAAGCTTTACAAGAGAGTTTTTACAATGCTTGAGGTTGTTGTGGACTTGTGTTGTTTTGTGGATTTTGGTGGATGGGTGACAAATGAACCATGCACCCCTATTTATAAGGCTCCATGGAACCCTCTGGAACCTCCATGGCTCCTAGAATCCTCGGGAGCCTTCTAGACTCTTCTAGCTAGACTCTTTATTTACATGGTGCCTAGAACTTTCTAGTATGTACAAGACCCTCCTAGACTATTCTAGAACATTCTAGAACAATCTAGTACAACCTAGAAGACTCTTTAGTATTCTAGATACTTCTAGAATACTCTACCATATTCTAGAATATTCCGGACCCTTCTAGAATATTCTAGATAACTCTATCATGTTCTAGAATATTCCAGACCCCTCTAGAATATTCTAGATGTCTCTACTATGTTCTAGAGATTTCTCCAAGACTCTAGATATTTCTGGACGCTTCCGGATGCTTCTCCAAACCTCCGTCGAGCTTGACTCCTTGATCCTTGAAGCGCGCCTGATTTGCGGACATTGGTTGGGCAACAAGCCAACCGTGACATTCTCCCCCACCAAAGCCGTAGACGTCCTCGTCACGGTCGTTCCTTTGTGTCCGTGCTTGAAGTCCGCCTTGGTTTCTCTTGAGTTGGTGTCGCCACGATCCCATATTGGTGTCCTTCGTCCTTGATCACCGTTCATGCCACACCCCTGGTTAAGGCATGCCCATGTCTTCTCTCGACCATGATGCCTTGGTTTGCGCCTATGCCTTGGCGCCTTGATAACCCGTAGGGAAGCGATTCTTGCACCGCCCCCATCCTCTTGTGCGAGCTTGATGTCAATCTCGCTCCCCTTTGATGTTATGGTGATCACACCGTTTCCAAGTGTGAAGGGTCTGACTGAGTTGATGAACTCCATTCCAAGCACGACATCCTCGTCATCCATGTCGGCCACCATGAATTTGGCCTTCCCTTTCCACTTCTCCAAGCGGATTGGGACCCCATAGGCCACCCCGTAAATTGGCGTTGCTGAAGAATTCACCGCCTTCAGCTCGCCCCCTGTTTTGGTGTAACGAATGCCCATGTCCCTAGCCACCCGCAAGGCTACATAATTATGTGTTGCACCTGAATCGATCAACACCTTTGTGCGGACATCGTTCACCTCCCCGTTGACGGTTAACAAGTGCCCCTTGTACTTGATCTCCGCCTCTTGTTTTGTCGTGGTTGCCTCCTCCCTCGGCTTATCTTCCACGACCTTCATTGAGTTGAGAAGTCTCATCGTCCCGAGCCTCGATGGTTCTCCCTCGACCATGCAACGCGCTCCCTCATGGACATCCCTCGATTCCTCCCCGAATTGTAACGCTAAAGCGTTAAGTTTTTGCCGCTGCGGGCAAACTCGTACCATGTGCGATCCCCCGCACAAGAAACAACTCTTGTCGCGTCCTCCCGATTTAAACCGCGACCCCTCTTTGCTCTTATCTTCTCTATGAGCCCTCGGTTGTGGGTTGTCTCCCCCACCATTTTCGTCGCCCCCGACGTATTTATCCCTCTTGGTATCCATCCGCAACTCGTATAAGGACTCGGCCTCCGCTATAGCCTCATTTAGGGTCTTAACGTTGCGTCTCTTCAACTCTTGTTCGGCCCAACGTTGTAACCCATCCATGAAGTACAATAGAGTTAAGCTCTCGGGCATGTCACTTACTTCCAACAAGAGCGATGAGAAATCCTTCACATAGTCCTTGATGGTTCCCGTGTGCCTTAATGCTCGAAGCTTCCTCATTGCGATCTCCTCGGGGTTGCCCGGACAGAATTGCCTTTTAAAGTCAGCTTTGAACTCGCCCCATGTTCTGATCCGGAATAGTCCCTTCTTCTCCTCCGCTTGACGTCTTCTCCACCACATAAGGGCGTCTTCGGTCAAGTACATTGTTGCGGTTTGGATCTTGGTTACTTCATCCTCAATATGAAGTGAATCAAAGTATTACTCCACGCGCCACAAGAAAGTGTCAAGTTCTTTAGCATCTCTCCTACCATCGAACTTAGACGGTTCGGGCACATTGATCCTTGGTGCTCCATGGTTAGTGGCAGACCCGGCCACTACGGCTTTACACAAGGCCACATCCTCCTCAACCCTAGCCATTCTCCCTTCAAGGGCTTTGAATCGAGTGTCGTTACTCCCGGCTTGCTGGGCTAGCCCCTCAAGTAAAAACCAACCCAACTCTTCCTTTAGCACACTAGCAAGGGAGTTGATCAGGCTTTGTACCTCCTCCTTGAGGTCGGTCATTCCACTCTCCAATGCTTTAATCCGTTCCGAGAAATCCTCCATTCTCTCGGTTACTTCGGCAAGGTTATCTTGGTGATCCCCTATGGCTACCTCCAATCGTGATAACCGCACATTGGTGGTCTCCTTCTTAGTCTTCTCACCACCCGAAATGTTCTCTACGGTACTCGCACCTTCTTGTCCCGACATTTTTTGCAGCATTGAACGAAACCCGCTCTGATACCACGTGTCACGAGATGACTCTTTCACACCCTAGGAAAGACTCGTGTGCCACCTAACTTTTTGTCCCGTCACAAGTTAAGTCAGGCAAACCCAAATACCACACCTTAAGTCGGATTGACAAGTTCGAGATTAAGTAAAGAACGAATAGACTAAGTTGTAAGGAAAAGATTGCTTTATTGATAAAGCTTTACAAGAGAGTTTTTACAATGCTTGAGGTTGTTGTGGACTTGTGTTGTTTTGTGGATTTTGGTGGATGGGTGACAAATGAACCATGCACCCCTATTTATAAGGCTCCATGGAACCCTCTGGAACCTCCATGGCTCCTAGAATCCTCGGGAGCCTTCTAGACTCTTCTAGCTAGACTCTTTATTTACATGGTGCCTAGAACTTTCTAGTATGTACAAGACCCTCCTAGACTATTCTAGAACATCCTAGAACAATCTAGTACAACCTAGAAGACTCTTTAGTATTCTAGATACTTCTAGAATACTCTACCATATTCTAGAATATTCCGGACCCTTCTAGAATATTCTAGATAACTCTATCATGTTCTAGAATATTCCAGACCCCTCTAGAATAATCTAGATGTCTCTACTATGTTCTAGAGATTTCTCCAAGACTCTAGATATTTCTGGATGCTTCCGGATGCTTCTCCAAACCTCCGTCGAGCTTGACTCCTTGATCCTTGAAGCGCGCCTGATTTGCGGACATTGGTTGGGCAACAAGCCAACCGTGACAGTGGGCCAACAACTTCCTTCAACTACTTGCATTGATCACGTACTGTTTACATGATCTATGATTATTGATGCTGTTTTTGTTAAGTTATATAAACTCATGTTTATATCACGGTACAAAAAAGAAGACGGTATAATAAAGTAGTAGAGGGTCTAATTATTGGCACTTAATGACACGATGCATAACACCAAGATTACTCTAACAACTAGTACATCCCATGCAATTTCATGGTTTCTTACAGAATAAGTGCATAAATGAACCAATAACTAAAATATTTTAGATTTAAAGGTTTAGAAGGGGATACTCTCTGGATTAATATAATAATTGAGTGAGTACTCTTTGAATTAAATAATATCAAATACTCTTTCTATCTCAGTCATTTGTTTGTTTTATATTATTTGTAAGAAGTATTTTAATCATCAAAGATAAACAGATGATCGAGACGGGGGAGTAATATTTAGCTAAATACTCGTATTTGTTTTTTTTTTTTTTGAAATGTTTTTCATCTTCCATGATTTATGATAAAAAGTGATTCGTATAATTAGAGTTTTATAAATATTAATTAATACTCCCTCCATTCAGCTCCAATTTACCCATTTCTTTTTGCACATTTGCCGAGACGCATTTTAAATCGTTAATATCTTTCACTACGTATTTGTAAAAATTATAATTTTTTTATATTCTTGTTCTACTTGTTAAGACGAATAAAACAAGATCCCACATGATAATATTTTATCTTATAAATCGTGTAGAATTTTGATGATACTTTTGGTTTAGGAATAGTGTCCAAAACCCAAATAGGTAAATTGGAGTTGAATGGAGGGAGTAGATGATTAGTTTCCATAATTATGTGTTTCCATAATTGAAAGTAAGGTTTTTGGAGGGAAAACATTTAATGAGAGGATGACATGTGTGCTAGAGTTATCCTTTTAGACTTTTAGTATATAAGGGATGTTATGTCTAACGGTTATTGTCACTTAATGTCACGATGCAACACCAAGAAGATTACTCTTAATTTCTTAAAACAATTTGCAGTCTTCTTATTGCCACTTAATGTCACGATGCATAACACCAAGCAAGATTATTACTCTTAAGCAAAAAAATTATCTAATTATTGCGATTTAATAATGTCACGATGCATAACGCCGTTGCCAACATTACTCTAAATAAATTTTTTTTTTCGGAATAACTTTTTCCTAACGAATGTAATCCTAACAAAATTTTCTAAAAAAAAAATTCAATTCTACCCTCTAGAAATTTTAGCCCATACAAGATTTGCATAATCGATCAATGCTTCCGAATACGATTAAGGATTCTAATTCAATTACAGACGACGTAATATTGATTACTCCGTACTAATTTGCTTAATTATTTCGCTTATTGTAGTATTATTGTGTGGACATGACATAGGTCCACCCGACGCGGCCACGCGCGGGTTTGGGGAGGCGAATGAATCTCCATATGAGATGGTCAAATTGAAATTTAAATCGAAGTAGGAGTGCCACCGAATTTTGTGGTTATTTGGAACCATTCGAGCCCACTCTATGTTGTAGTGGGCCGTATACAAAATACGGGCCATTTCCGATGTCAGAGTTTATTGGGCTCGTCCCTTTGCATTATGATACCGATACCGACGTTATCGGATACCGTGTATTGAATGACTCTCGTTGCCAATGGATTCGGACATCCGAAAACCATGGTTCTGAGTAAGGGGTGAGGGTACGTGTTGAGAAGTTCACTAAGAACACCCAACCCCGCCCGCACTTAGCGGCCTTTACTAAGATATCGTTCGTTTTTTATGTACACGCGTTAGTTCGACGGTTGAATGATATGCAAACATTATTTTCCTAAGCATGTGAGAAAAATAAAATGGGTTGCTAAGTCGTTTAATGCATATTAAACTAATAACGTCAAAGTTATTTAGCATGTGAAGTTCGTTTTAGTCTAATAAAACGATAAAAACAAATAAAAAGCTACAAACACGAGAAAACAAGTTAGTAACGGTGAATAAATCGAATAAAGACATGAATAAATAATATGCATGACTCGAAAAAAGATTTAATGTCACGTGATGGATTAACACGTGTTGACCGTGGTCGAAAAAGAGTATTTATCGAAATATGTCGCGAAAGTCGCATTTTAATATAAGGTTCGAAAGGAATAAAAAATAGAAAAGCGAAGAAACGAAAAAAATAGGCTCGGCGAACCAGGCTGCTGCGCGAGTCGCATGACAGGCGCGCGACTCGCGTGGCAGCCTGTTCGGGTTTTTTTTGTTTGTTCGAAAATCGTTAATTTTTATAAATCGCGTACAAATATGGATTAATTTATACTCGATTTATATTTTCGATATTTGTCGTATTTGATACTCGATTATGAAATCGATATCGAATAGTCGGAATGACTTTAGAAAAAGTTTTGAAAAAAGTTTGTTTTGAACGAAAAGTAAAAAAAAAAAAAGAATTTTGAACGAAAAACATGTTAATTCTCTCCGCGTTTAAAATCATCGAATTTTGTAAAAAAAAAAAGGGTAATGATTTTATTAGCATCGACGAGAATTAATTTAATTTAGTTCTTGTGGATACGATATTCGATTAGAGAATCGGTATCGCATTTTAAGAACGTTATATGAAAAATAGTTTTTTTTTTAGTATCGATTATTAGAAATAAATAAAAATATGTGACGAACGACCCATATTAATAATATGATACGACCGACGACCCGTAAAAATAAAGTGACAGACGAAAAAAATGAAAAAGACGTGAGAGAGGGAGAGAGGAAGGAAAAGAGCGGGGTTTGATTTACACCCTCAACCTACATGCTTTGTTTTCTCGGTATAAGGCTCGTCGGACGGTGGCTTAGGCACGGGAGCGTCGAGATGATGCGGGTGAGTTAAGGTGGTGCGGATTTTATGTATGTGAGGCGTCGGGTTCGGCCGGCTGGATGGGTCGGTTTCGTCGGTATTTCGGGACGGTATTTCGGTATTCCTTCGGATGTATGTCGAGACTATATTCTTGCTAGATATCGAGTATGTGTGTGACTAATAATTATTGTGTATTGATCGATGATTTTTTTCTGTGTTTTTTGTGTTGAATATGAGGTCCTATTTATAGGAGTCGAGGTAGTCTTGCTTGTGTGACAAGAAATACCGGTTTGGATAGGAAACACGAGAGTTCGAAAGGGAACGAAAGTCTCGTTTCTTGGTGGAGAAGCCAAGTATTTTGGCTGAAAAGGGGATATCTCGGCTGTCTTAGCCGAGTATCTGAGCTCGGGTTGTAAACTGTTTCGGTTTCCGGATAGAATTCCTACTTGAGATCGAATTCTATCCTTAAACGGATTTGTTTAATATTTTTGAAGATGATTTTTGTAGTATTTGGGACCGGATCAGCCGTGTGAAGTGTCATGGCTGACTCGTGTGTCTCGAGGATATTTTTCGACCGGGTTTTGACTCGGTCGTACAAAGACGGTTTTACCCCTGGTGCCGGAATCGACCCAAATTAGTCTCATTTGACTCGAAACGATCCACTGGGCTTGGATTTGAGGTTGGTTTTGTAATATTTGTACTCCGTAATAAGCCTAAACCAAATGTCCATGATTTCGAGCCCATATCCGAGTCGTTAAAGCACGTTTGCGTCCGATCACCATCGGGTGTTTGGCGGGACCTACTATAGACACCTGGCGGTCAAAATGTGGGTGTCTACAGAGCCCCCACTCTGACTGAGGCTTGGACAAGGCGAAAGTCAGAGTAGCTACCAGGCCAATCAAGGATTAAGACCTGGCAGACTTCCGATCGGGTCGTTTAGAGTCCATTAGACTTGCGTCGGTGGGGCTCGCCAGCCATAAGATAGAAATCATACCTGGGTAGATGTCAATAATGGCGCGGGGACTTCTACTAAAAAGTCTTGGGTGTGTCTGTTTACAGACACATCCATCTTGGAATGGCGCGGGAGCTCCATTGGAAGCTGTGGGTATACCGCTTACTGATAATCCCACTCGGAATAACGCGGGAGCCTCCATTAGAAGCTGGGGATGTACCGCTTACTGATACATCCGATTCTTCAGTAAAAAAAGTTGCTTGAATTTTCACTGGGAATTTTCTTTTGAGAATTCTCCGGGAGTCTTGGGATACCTATATGCTTTGCATGCAACATTCAGATAAAACATCGACTCATGCTGGGGAAGAAAATGATTTTTGATTGATTTTTGGAAGAAGATATTTTTCCGAAAATTTTGAAAAAAAAATTTGAAAATGGCGGAAATTTTGAAAAATTTAGGAAGGAAAAGGAATGCTTGGGATGACTTGATTCCTGATCAGATTCTGACATGGATTCCTAAAATCTTCTGGTTAGGCCTGTATGCCTAGGTGAAGTAGGGAATATCGCAAAAATCCGTATTCCAGGGGTGACTAGGAGAGGGGATTTCTCTATTATAAATAGAGAGTTCTTGCCCTTAATCTTCTAATATTCCAACCCAAAATATTTCTTCTTATCTTAGAATCCCTTTAGACTTTTTAAGATAAAACAAAACTTTCTGCTATGGGGATCGAACATCTGACCGCGATGCTTCACGCGTGGGCCCAGGATTTCCGAGATGGAGATAAAGTTCAGCTAACTCAGATGGGAATTGTGGCTTTGTTCCCGCTTCAGCGACTCAAGGTGGATGCACATTTCTTGGACGCTTGCTTAACTTTTTGGGATGCTACCCACCATGTTTTTGCTTTTCCCCGGGGAGAAATATGTCCCCTTCCCAAAGAAATTGCCGCTGTAGGGGGTTGGTGTCCCAATGCTCATCCTGTTATTCCTCCTTTTTATCCTGATCCAAGGAGGAGACTGAGGGACTTTCTTGGGTTGTCTCATCCTGAGACTTCTCGTATGGTAAAGGAAAATTCTGTTTCCCTGTTTGACTTGGCTGATAAATTCATGGATCCAAATGGTGCCAGAATTTCTTCTATCCACAGGCGTAGGGCCTTCGCTTTCTGTATGCTGCATCGATACGCTTTCGAAGGTCGGATGGATGCTGACTCATGTTTAGGCGAAATCAGGATAATCAGTATAGTGGATCAAATGGAGGCAGGTTACAACCCAGCCTGACTGATAACTGGGGAGATTATCATGGGTCTTGATGCGAGGAGACTTGATCCAGATCGACAATTAACGGGCAGCATTCGCCTTCTGCAGGTATTTGACCTATCTTTTTTCTTCTTTTTTTTTCCGAAGATTTTTCGAAAAATTAATTTTTTTAATTCCCGAATTTTTTGATTTTTCCGAATTTTTGAATTTTCGATTTTTTCGAATTTTTTTTTTTTTTTTTTTAATTTTCCGAAAATTTTGAATTTCCGAAAATTTTGATTTTTTTTTGATTTTTTGATTTTCCGAAATTTTTGAATTTTCCGGAATTTTTTTGAATTTTTTTTTTCGGAATTTTTTGATTTTTCGAAAATTTTTGCAGATTTGGTTATCCGAACGCCTGTCGATTATAGAGCCCCCAGTGAGCATACCCAGATATCGAAGCTGTCAGATAGGCTCACGGTCTCGACGAATAAGCTCCAGTCATCACATAAATCGGAAATATTGGGATGAAGAGCTAAAATTCCACGGCGGGCCCTTGATTAGGTGGAACGTGATCTGGTGGTTCCTCTCGAAGATGACGGGCCTAGCTAAAAGAGATAAAGCCCGTTACTTGGTGATCTTGTCCTTGGACTGGACCGTCCACATTTACCCAGATCGTCTTCTAAGGCAGTCGGTTCGTTTCAAAAGATCCCCGAAACTGAAGCAATTATTAGCGTTTCGCTCCCATTGACGGATGCTATGTGTGACACGTGGTTACAACGCTGGTTTATCCGTGTCATGTGGACTATACCTCGCCCTTGTCAGACCACTTGGGTTTCCGAGTCATACCTTAAGTGGGCCTCGGAAGAATCTAAAGAGGCCCGTGAAGCTTTAAAGACCGATGAGGCTTTTTTCTTAGCCCGTAGAGAATCGGTGAAGGACAATAGATGGTTTTTTGATAAGGAGGAAATTCCAACTACCCATGTCCGACCGGAGTCGGGTTCTAAGCCAAGAACTAAGACTCGAGCTAAAGAGACCGGTGCTAGTGACTTAGAGAGAAGACTCGGACCAAAGCTAGCGGTCCGAGACAGACTTGGGCCGCGGGAACGGTTACCCGAGAGGGCAAGGGCCCGGCTAGGACCGACTGAGGTGACCGGGGAATCAAGTTCGAAGAAACGAGCCCGGGTTAAGGAGATTCCCTTGGTGATTCGGGAACGTTCACCTCCGCGTCGACGCCGGTGGACCGAGAAAGAGACCAAGGACAAGGGAAAGGGAAAAATGACTTGGATTTTTTATTATTTAGATATTACTATTTGCGTGTTTGTTTTTTTTTTTGGATTTTTTTTGTAACTGGATTTTTTT
Organism: Agrostemma githago; assembly: GCA_958450325.1. NCBI lineage: Eukaryota > Viridiplantae > Streptophyta > Magnoliopsida > Caryophyllales > Caryophyllaceae > Agrostemma > Agrostemma githago. Next base: position 59,653,305 of record OY288257.1, on the reverse strand, counting down.
TGAAATAAATAAAGGAAGTTTATTAAAAACCGTTCCTGTTTTTTTCGATTGCAGTGGTTGTGCCCTTTTTGAGGGGCTGCCTACGTATCCACAGATAGCGGAATCAAACCAAACGTAGTTCAGATTTTAAATTGCAATTTCGAAATACATCAAGACTATTGGTTCAAGATGTTTATAACAGTAGAATAAGTAATTCTAACTTTTCACTTGTCTTTAAAAGTTTATTTTTGAAAAGATATTTTTAATAAACTTTTGCAAATGACATTGAGAGAAACGGGTTCAAGGGTAATAACGTTTCAGCTGGTCCAGGTTAGTTGGGTTGACAAATTCGTTCCCGTCCAGATCTGTTAGCATTACTGCTCCGCCCGATAAAATCTTCTTTACCAGATATGGTCCGGCCCAGTTAGGTTTGAATTTTCCCCTTGGGTCTACTGGTAATAAAGCCCGTACAGACTTGAGAACTAAGTCTCCTTCTTTGATGTTTCTGGGCCTTACCCTTTTGTTGAAAGCCCGTTGGATTCTTTTCTGATAAATCTGTATGTTATTGAGGGCACGAGATCTCCGTTCGTCTAAAAGGACTAACGAGTCATATCGTGCTCGAACCCAATCGGCTTCGGGTACTTGACTTTCGAGCAGGATTCTGAGTGACGGTACCTCTAACTCGACAGGTTGGACCGCTTCCATCCCATATGTAAGGTAATACGGTGTTGCCCCGGTCGCAGTACGAATCGAGGTTCGATATCCCCAAAGGGCAAATGGTATCTTATCGAGCCAGTCCCGATAATTGTCAGCCATCTTTTTGAGTATGGTGACAATGGTTTTGTTAGCTGCTTCCACCGCTCCATTGGTTTGGGGTCGGTAGGGTGAAGACGTATGTCTTTGGATCTTATACTTGGCTAACAGGGCTGCCGTTTCGGCTTGAAACTGGGTCCCGTGGTTACTGATGAATTCATGAGGGATCCCATACCGGCATATTATCTTATGTTGGATAAATTTGGCAACATGGCTGGCGTTGAGAATACGGTAGGATTCTGCTTCGACCCATTTGGTGAAATAGTCGATTGCTACCAAAATGAAGCAGTGTCCTCCGGTTCCCGAGGGGTTTATCTTTCCAATTATATCGATTCCCCACGTTGAAAACGGCCAGGGTGACGTCAAGGTATACAGCAGGGATGGTGGCATATGCTGTACATTAGCGAAAATCTGGCAATCATGGCAATGTCTAACGTAAAGCTGACAATCGGTTTCCATGCTATTCCAGTAATATCCGAGTCTCATGATCTTCCGGACTAGCATCTGGGCGTTCATGTGAGGACCACATTCGCTGTCATGTACTTCGGTCATGACCTTCTCGGCGTTACCCTTATCGACACATAAAAGGAGAGCCCCCTGCGGTGTCTTTTTGTAAAGCTGTCCGTCATCGGTTCGGACGAACTGGGTTGCTAGCCTACGCAAGGCCTTTTTGGCTCGATTGTCGGACCCGGGTGGATATTCTCCGGTTGTCAAGTATGTCTGGATCGCTTTATACCACGGCTCGGGATCAGGTATCTCGATATCCTCGATGTCATGGATGTATGCTGGCTCGGATCGTCTTTCGACGCAGATCGGCATGCTGGTCATGTGATCGGGAATATTTAGTAAAGATGCCAGTTTTGAAAGTGCATCTGCGAACTGATTTTCTTCCCGAGGTAGGTATACATACTCTACCTATTGGAATTGTTTCTCGAGATCCCTTACTCGTGCCTGGTAGGCCACGAGGTTAGCATTTCGGGTTTTCCATTTTTGGAGTGCTTGGTTAATGACCAGCGATGAGTCGCCGTGTACTCGGAGGTTCGTGACCCCTAAGTCGGCGGCGGCTTGTAGCCCGTGGATACATGCTTCATACTCAGCAGCGTTATTGGTGATGTCAAAGTCTAATTTAATTGATATGGGAGTATGTTCCCCTCTTGGCGAGATTAGGAGGATCCCGACTCCAAATCCTCGGAAATTGGATGCTCCGTTAAAGTATAAGTCCCACGTTTCGGTGTCAGTATGGAAAATATCTTCATCGGGGAAGGACCAAGTGTCGGTGTGTCATTCTTCGGTTATGGGACTGTCGGCGAGAAATTCGGCTACTACTCGGCCCTTGATGGCTTTCAATGGTACGAACTTTAGATCGAATTCTGCCAACATCAGAGTCCATCTCGATATCCTGCCGTTGAGAATGGGCTTTTCGAAAAGGTACTTGATCGGATCCATTCTTGACAGTACCTGTACCTCGTAGCTGAGCATGTAATGTCGGAGCTTCTTAGTGGCCCAGACTAAAGCTAAACATGTCTTTTCGAGCATGATGTACTTACACTCGTACTCTAGAAACTTCTTGCTGATGTAGTATATGGCTCGTTCTTCGGAGTTGACCGTTTGAGCTAGCATAGCCCCCATTGCTGTCTCTGTCGTGGTTAGGTATAGCGACAAAGGCAAACCGGGTTGAGGTGGCATCAGGACCGGCGGTGAAGACAAGATTTCTTTGATTCTGTCAAAGGCTGCTTGACACTTGTCGTCCCATAGTAACCGTTCCCCTATTTTCAGCTTCTTGAAGATCGGTTCACACACCATGGTTAGCTTTGAAATGAACCTGCTGATGTATTGGACTTTTCCGAGAAACCCTCTTATTTCCTTTTCGGTCTTAGGAGGTTGCATCTCGGTGATGGCCTTAATCTTGGCTGGATCGACTTCGATACCACGTTGGCTGACGATGTGACCCAGTAATTTGCCAGAGGTTACCCCGAAACTGCATTTCTGAGGGTTTAATCTCATGTTGTATTTGCGTAATCGGGTGAAAAATCTTCTCAGGGCGGTGATGTGACCGTCCCTGTCCTTGGATTTGACGATCATATCGTCCACGTAAACTTCCACTTCTTTATGCATCATGTCATGTAATAAAGTCGTGGCGGTTCGTTGATAGGTGGCTCCGGCATTGATGAGGCCAAACGGCATAACAGTATAGCAATAAGTACCCCAAGATGTAATGAAGGTGGTCTTATCCATATCTTCCTCTGCCATTTTTATTTGATTGTACCCGGCATACCTGTCCATGAATGATAGAAGGGCATGGTCAGCTGTGTTATCCACCAGTATATCGATGTGTGGTAATGAGAAATCGTCTTTCGGGCTCGCCTTGTTAAGATCCCGAAAGTCCACGCAGACCCGTACTTTACCGTCTTTTTTAGGGACCGGTACGATGTTCGCAACCCAATCTGGATACTCGGAGACTCGTATGAACCCAGCCTTGAATTGTTTGTCGACTTCCTCCTTGACCTTGAGGGACCATTCAGGCCTCATGCGTCGGAGTTTCTGCTTAACCGGTTTGAACCCTTCCTTGATCGGTATATGGTGCTCGGCTATTTCGCGGTCTATCCCCGGCATGTCCTTGTAGGACCATGCGAAGACGTCTTTGATTTCTTGAAGGAGATCGATGAATTTTTGTTTCTCCTCGGGATCTAGAGATAACCCTATCTTAAGCATCTGAGGTATAAGGTTGTTCCCACGTTGATGGATTCGGTTTCTTCGATTACCGGATTGCGGGATTCCCTTTGCTCTAGCTGCTCGATCAGATGTGGAGGTAAGGATACCTGTTCGTTGGGTTTCTCAATGTCATTGCACAGAATATTTTGAAAATTTAGGAAATTTTGAAAGTGAGACAAGTCGTAAGCAGAACGGTTGTTATTATTCATAAATTGAGAGAAAAGCTCAAAAAGAGCTGCCATCTGATCACTAGTCAGTGGCGGGATAGGTAGGGTGCCCGGGACAGACCCCGAAGCACCAGGAAAAGCTAAAGGGAGAGGGGGAGCTACAGGACTGACCCTAGCACCGGACTCACTAGACTCAATCTCAGACTCTGACTCGGACTCAGACTCAGACTCAGATTCTGGCATTTCTCCTTCCCCTGTGATCAGCTTGAAAGTCCTTCCTTGACTGTCAGTCCACTTGACAGTCTTCCTCCAGGCTCTCTTACCTGTCCCGGATCCGACATCGAGATCAGCTTGGACGGATCGAAAGTGCGGCTGCGGAGAATGAGGCTAACTAGCTCCTCCTTCGGCATTGGGGTCTCGAGTTCCTCCCCAAAAAGTAGCCCCAGTGCGGGCTCAGCATTCTTAGCATCTTCGGACTGGACGAGGGCGAAGATGTCATCGGGTATGTAGTTGCAGACCTGGGCCAAATGGGTCCCAGGGCATGTGGTTGGAGGGTGGTATAGGCCCGTTTGGACGGACTCGAACACTGGCGTGACGAAGATGACTTTACCGGTTTCAGTTTGGCCCATGTTTTCCAGGGTCAGGGTGTAGCCTAGACCGGTTTGAATCCTCCCGTTTTCGAGGACTTCGAGGATTTTTCCTGCGGGAAGATCGGCCTTCATGTGACCCCTGGTAGGAACCCCAGATTTTGTAACATCCGGTCCATGCTAACCGTAAAGTAGGGTCGGAAAAGGTATTCTTCTTCGATGGCCCCTATGAAGTCGAACCCCCAAAGATCGGTGCGGCCCGAGGTGTTGCAGTTAGCCACAGTCATAGGTGTGGCTTCTAGAGTGATGACGGTATCGTGCAAAGGTAGCTTGATCTTCCGATGCAGAGTGGAGGACACAGCCCTGGTCGAGTGGATCCAGGGTCTTCCTAGAAGATGGTTAAAGGAAGAAGTCACGTCGATCACTTGAAATTCCAGCTCCTTCTCTATTGGGTCCGTTATGATAGTGAGTTTCACGGCCCCGGCTACGGACTTTGGACTTCCGTCGAAAGCCTGAATGGTTTGAGTTGTAGGAATGTAGTCGGCCTCGGTGATACCGAGGGCTTTGGCGGTCCTCAAGGGGAGGACGTTGACTGCGGACCCGTCGTCAATAAGGGTCATGGGCAGATATTTTCCACGGCAGATTACCGTGATGTAGAGAGCCATGTTGTGAGCTGGCCCAAATGATGGCAGATCAGCATTGGAGAAGGTGATGAGTGGGCCTTCTTCTTTAGCTTTCCCCTTTAGGTGGGGCAGAACCGTGGCCACCATTTCAGCTGGAGTAGCCATAGAGTCGATCTTGACTTGATCGAGGGCCTTAGTGAGTGTCTCTCGATGTTCCTGAGAGCTAACTAGGAGTTGCCATATAGAGAGGTCAACTCGAGTCTTGCTTAGCTGCTTCACCAGAGCCTTTTCAGTAGTTGGCGGCTCTCCCGGGGTGACCTCCGCTTTAGGCGGTGGTTCGGTGACGATGAGGGCGTGACTGCTGGTTAAGGCCTTGGACTTAACCTTCTGGATCTCCTCGGGCGTGATAGGGACGGCTTCTCCCTTAGTAAGATAGACGTCGTCTTCATCGTCGCACCAGATCCCGTTAATTTGTGGGATAAACGGGGAAATGAGATGTGAACAGTCTATGACTTCCCCGGAGAAGATGGCGTGGGTGGCCAACGGGTTGTCCTTGTTGTTGGGCTTGCCTCCAGGTAAGGGGATTTTCCCGCTTTCGATGAGATCCTGGATAAGATGCTTCAGTTTCCAGCATTTCTCGGTGTCGTGCCCCTTACCCTGATGGTATTTGCAGTAGGCTTGGGCGTTGTAAAATTTGGAGCGACGCTCAACTGGAGGATCAGGTGTTGGGCCTATCGGGGCGATGAGGCCTTTTGATGAGAGCCTTTGTAAGGCATTCGCATAGGTAGTACCTATGTCGGTGAATACTCGGGGCGTGGCATTCTTCTTGGATGGGTTATCAAGTAGATTTACCTCGTCAAAAATGCTACGAGTAGCAGCGGCAGATGTGGGCTTGCTTGTTGATGAGCTGGCCCCTTGGTATCCCTTGGTGGAGGCCTTAGTGAGGCTTTCCATCCTTAGATCATCCTCGATTCTTGTTCCCATTTCGGTTAGGATTGCGAAACTAGGTATGATTGCGTACCGGAGATGGATCCGGTAGGCGGGCAGGAGATTCTTGACAAAAGCTTCAACTAGGACCTTTTCACTGGGCTTATCGACCAGTTTGACGCTTTCAGCCCTCCAGCGTTGAAGGTACTTTGTAAACCCCTCCTTTGGTTCCTGGGCCATTACTTCCAGGGTGCGCATCGTGGTTTGGATCTCCGCATTGTCGGCGTAGTTCCGAGCGAATTCCGTTGCTACGTCGTCCCAAGACTTGTATTTCTTGGAATCGAGTTTATAGAACCAAGCTTTCGGGTGCTTCTCTAACGAGGAGGCAAACAGATGCTTGAACTTGTCTGACTTGACTCCTTTTAGGGCCATAAACTCTTTGAAGGCCCGGATATGTAATACCGGGTCTTCGGTTCCGTCGAACATCGGGAGGCCTGTCAAGTTGAGATTGGCAGGCAGTTGGTCGGTTAGGGGAGAATAGGTTCGGGCATTCTCCGTATGGATCGAGTTGTGGGTCGACAAATGGACCTGCTCTTGCAACTTGATGACTGCGCTAGTCAATTCGGCTAAAGGCCCATGAGCCTCATCTTCACCCTTCGGCTTGTCCTGTTCTATGGCGTTAACCCGGGTAACAATGGCGATCTGGTCGCCCCTGATTTGGTCGAGCTGTTCTTGGATCTTGGCCAAAGAGGTGTTCAATTGATCGATAGCGTCCTTAGTCATGGTTCGGGTGTGAGGTGGCCTGTCTGTAAGAACACCGTGTAATCAGAATCGAACCCAGATCGAAAGGTGCATCCCGAGCAAGAAGGAAAGACGACTAGACTCGGAAACAGACTAAAGACCAACTCCTAGACGGGTGACTCATGGACGGTGGGCTTTCTTTAGGATTTCGGTAGAATGTGCCTAGTCCCGTGTGAAGAAAGACCTACGTGTGAGCTATTCCCCAGACTTTGGACTCGATTGTGTAAGTGGGCTTCCCTTTGTAGGAGTTCATCCTACGTAGGTGGGCCGTGCCTTGACTAATAAGGCGGACTTGGGATGGGGTGGAAACCCGTGATGTAAGATCGACGGAGTTTCGACGCTATAGACTCTAACTACTTATGACAAGACCCGACACTGCTAAATACGGGAAGTCCTAAGAAGAAGAAGGTCTGAAAAGAGGATTTGAATTTGAAAAGCCCGAGCAAAGTCGGATTGGAAGGCCCGATTTTTTTTTGAAAATAAAAAAAAACGGTTTATCGGGCCAAGTTTTGAATTTTTTTGAAAAGTTTGGACAGCATACCGGCTATAAATAGGCTATTTTGAGTCAAAATCATAAGTCCTAAATTCGGTAGCTTTCCGGGTTTTGAAAAATGGATAATTTTGAAAAAGATGCAAGTTTTTGAAAACGACGGTTTTATGAAAAGATGAGACACGGACCAGGTAGCATGTAGTCACAGAAACAGTATAACGACACCATGTATGCTCTTAGTCTAAGTCTCGGTCGGTCGAATAGGGTCTATACCAACGACGATAGCTTTCTCGCAATTCAGGACGGTCTTCCTAAGCCGAGTTGGTCTTAGAACCTGCCGTAAAACCCATGCGAGTTCCGCCATCGAAGTCTTTAGTGGGTCCAAGTAGGAACGCACCATGGTATAGTGGGACGTCGGTCACAAGTAACCGGCCCGGGAAAGAATGGGTTATGCATGACCCATTGAACTAAAACGTGTACATTACTATTCGAACGATTTCTTTTCGAGTCTCACCCTAGGGATGCCGATGGTAAGTGACTCATCAGTTGATCCCCAGTGGAGTCGCCAAATTGTGGACATGACATAGGTCCACCCCGACGCGGCCACGCGCGGGTTTGGGGAGGCGAATGAATCTCCATATGAGATGGTCAAATTGAAATTTAAATCGAAGTAGGAGTCGCCACCGAATTTTGTGGTTATTCGGAACCATTCGAGCCCACTCTATGTCGTAGTGGACCGTATACAAAATACGGCCCATTTCCGATGTCAGAGTTTATTGGGCTCGTCCCTTTGCATTATGATACCGATACCGACATTATCGGATACCGTGTATTGAATGACTCTCGTTGCCAATGGATTCGGACATCCGGAAACCATGGTTCTGAGTAAGGAGTGAGGGTACGTGTTGGGAAGTTCACTAAGAATACCCAACCCCGCCCGCACTTAGCGGCCTTTACTAAGATATCGTTCGTTTTTTATGTACACGCGTTAGTTCGACGGTTGAATGATATGCAAACATTATTTTCCTAAGCATGTGAGAAAAATAAAATGGGTTGCTAAGTCGTTTAATGCATATTAAACTAATAACGTCAAAGTTATTTTAGCATGTGAAGTTCGTTTTAGTCTAATAAAACGATAAAAACAAATAAAAAGCTACAAACACGAGAAAACGAGTTAGTAACGGTGAATAAATCGAATAAAGACATGAATAAATAATATGCATGACTCGAAAAAAGATTTAATGTCACGTGATGGATTAACACGTGTTGACCGTGGTCGAAAAAGAGTATTTATCGAAATATGTCGCGAAAGTCGCATTTTAATAAAAGGTTCGAAAGGAATAAAAAATAGAAAAGCGAAGAAACGAAAAAAATAGGCTCGGCGAACCAGGCTGCTGCGCGAGTCGCCTGACAGGCGCGCGACTCGCGTGGCAGCCTGTTCGGGTTTTTTTTGTTTGTTCGAAAATCGTTAATTTTTATAAATCGCGTACAAATATGGATTAATTTATACTCGATTTATATTTTCGATATTTGTCGTATTCGATACTCGATTATGAAATCGATATCGAATAGTCGGAATGACTTTAGAAAAAGTTTTGAAAAAAGTTTGTTTTGAACGAAAAGTAAAAAAAAAAAGAATTTTGAACGAAAAACATGTTAATTCTCTCCGCGTTTAAAATCATCGAATTTTGTAAAAAAAAAGGGTAATGATTTTATTAGCATCGACGAGAATTAATTTAATTTAGTTCTTGTGGATACGATATTCGATTAGAGAATCGGTATCGCATTTTAAGAACGTTATATGAAAAATAGTTTTTTTTAGTATCGATTATTAGAAATAAATAAAAATATGCGACGAACGACCCATATTAATAATATGATACGACCGACGACCCGTAAAAATAAAGTGACGGACGAAAAAAATGAAAAAGACGTGAGAGAGGGAGAGAGGAAGGAAAAGAGCGGGGTTTGATTTACACCCTCAACCTACATGCTTTGTTTTCTCGGTATAAGGCTCGTCGAACGGTGGCTTAGGCACGGGAGCGTCGAGATGATGCGGGTGAGTTAAGGTGGTGCGGATTTTATGTATGTGAGGCGTCGGGTTCGGCCGGCTGGATGGGTCGGTTTCGTCGGTATTTCGGGACGGTATTTCGGTATTCCTTCAGATGTATGTTGAGACTATATTCTTGCTAGATATCGAGTATGTGTGTGAGTAATAATTATTGTGTATTGATTGATGATTTTTTTCTGTGTTTTTTGTGTTGAATATGAGGTCCTATTTATAGGAGTCGAGATAGTTTTGCTTGTGTGACAAGAAATACCGGTTTGGATAGGAAACACGAGAGTTCGAAAGGGAACGAAAGTCTCGTTTCTTGGTGGAGAAGCCAAGTATTTTGGTTGAAAAGGGGATATCTCGGCTGTCTTAGCCGAGTATCTGAGCTCGGGTTGTAAACTGTTTCGGTTTCCTGATAGAATTCCTACTTGAGATCGAATTATATCCTTAAACGGATTTGTTTAATATTTTTGAAGATGATTTTTGTAGTATTTGGGACTGGATCAGCCGTGTGAAGTGTCATGGCTGACTCGTGTGTCTCGAGGATATTTTTCGACCGGGTTTTGACTCGGTCGTAAAAAGACGGTTTTACCCCTGGTGCCGGAATCGACCCAAATTAGTTTCATTTGACTCGAAACGACCCACTGGGCTTGGATTTGAGGTTGATTTTGTAAGATTTGTACTCCGTAATAAGCCTAAACCAAATGTCCATGATTTCGAGCCCATATTCGAGTCGTTAAAGCACGTTTGCGTCCGATCATCATCGGGTGTTTGGCGGGACCTACTATAGATACCTGGCGGTCAAAATGTGGGTGTCTACATATTGTTTAATTAATTAGTTAAAGTTTAAAGTTAACGTATAAATGAAAAAAAATTGTTATTATTGAAAATACAAAACAACAAGTAATTATAAAAGAAAACTATATATAAAAAGAAAAAAAAAAGATACCGAAATCTCGAAACAAAGTTGCAACCGACTTCGAAGTCTCTACAACAAGTCTCGAGGGGCATATGTAGACACCGAAGTTTTATATTTTGGTGATCGATATTTTGTTCCATTTTTTTTGATATCCGAAGGTATTATCATATAAAATAAATATCTTCGGATACCAAAGAATATGATTTTATCCTTTTCTTATTCTTTACGAATTTCACTCTAAATTGGAATCTGGTCTAGGGTTTTAAAAGAGGAGAAATCAAGCCACAAAACCGATCCCTTGCTACCAAAATTATCCTAATGCGAGATTAAGTCGATAAGACCCTCGTATGGTATCCAGTTCTTAATTAAGTCGATAAGACCCTCGTATGGTATCCAGTTCTTAATTAAGTCGATAAGACCTACGAACTACACCAAATACCAAAACCTAAAAAAAACAAAAAAAAAAACTTAGACATAAAATCAAGAGAATTACGGAAGTTGTAATCTTCACGATCTTTATCTCCAATCTCAAAGGTTCAAGATCTGTAGATGTCATGGGGCAAGCAAAGTTCACTTCACTTCATTCTACCTGCCAAGTTTCGAGACAAAGTTGCAACCGACTTTGAATTCTCAACCACAAGTCTCGAGGGGCATTTGTAGACACCAAAAGTTTATATAATATGTTTAGTATTTAATTTAGAGATAATTATCAGTAAATATTGTGATCGATAATATCTTAGGATAATCTAGAATATTCTAGATTGCCGTCTAAGATACTCAGGTATAAACAGAGGCCTCCTATTAGAGAGATCGGATTAAGTCACACACGCCCCCATCATCCTACTACAATTACATGAAACACGTCACCAAAAAGATTAAATCTTGCTTTCTCCTACATGATTTAAGTCGATAAGATACTATCAAAACCCTAACCTTCGGATTCTTGAGTTGGAGTCTATGAGCCCGAGAGGGATTAACATAAGTTTTGTGTAACATGGTTCAAATTGCAACGGAGGTTTTGGCGTTGACGTTGGAGAAAACGTCGGACTCAAGGGTATCAACGAGGGTTGCTCTAAGAAGGTGATCTTGGCGGAACCAAGTAAGGTAGGCAGGATTGGGGACATTCGGAACGGGAGTGGCTGCATCGGGCTTGGCTGCGTCGGCTTTGGGTTGTTCGCCAGGAACGGTGGTGGGTGTAGCGACGTGACTGCCATCGACAAATTTCAGAAGACCGAAACCAATGAGTATATCAGTGACCTAGGTGAGCCAGTTCTGATAGTTTTTCAGGGTTAATTTTGTGACGGATGAGAGATAAACCACGAGAAAGAGAGATTTGAGTTCGTGAGGATTGGGGATCGTGCCGGACTGCCGGTTGAAGTGGCCATGGTGAAGGCAGAAGGCTGCGAGGATGACAGGAATCGGAAAAAAAAAAGGGATGATGGCTCTGATACCTATTAAGACTCATTTGATTTTGTGAAAGCTTAAACTTTTCATTACTTTACATACAGAATATATAGTTGGTTACAATGACTACGATTACTTTACATACAGAATATATAGTTGGTTACAATGACTACGATTACAGAATAAGGTTATTACTCTACTTAACGAAGATATGCTTATCGAGAATAATAACATACATAACAAATTAACAATAATAAAAAGATTATATATGAAATATATCTTATCCTAATAATATACACAGCTGAATTTAGAGGTGGTAAATGCGCGAATCGAGTTAGGTAATCTTGGATCTACAACACATCTCATACACTGGTCTTCACAATTTGGAAAATGGGAAGGCGAGTTTAGGAATTTCATTAATCTGATAGCTGATTCAGGGTCTAAAGAGAGTCACGTTTGTGCTAATATTCAGGATATAGACACTTTTTTTCCTCACAAAAAACGATTTATAAAGCAAAACATCAGATGCTGTAAATATTCATGGATCAGGGTAGACATCAGGATGTGGTTGATTGAGTTTGTTTGGAGCGTAAAAGCGGTCATCAAGCCAAAATTCAGGGACATGCTGTATAAGAGGGTAGTCTACTCCGTGAGGCACCGCACATCTTTCTGACAGATGCTGACAACAACTAATCCTCAGTTTCAGCAGCGACTCGAGATGGAGAAATCCCTCTGGTAAACCCGCCAAATTAGGGCAGTCGTGAATGGTAATTTTCTCAAGCAGCCTGAAACGCTGTGACCAATTCCCAAGTCCCGTCAGGCTGCTGCAGTTTGCAATGCTCAGATATCGCAGACTCCCTGCAGCGGATTGAACCCCGTCTGGTAAAATTTTCAGCCGTGGAACCTGATTGATTGCTAGTGATCTAAGATTCTGTAGGCCGCTCATACATTCACCTATCTCCATATCTAGCTTCTCACAGTTACCTATCACCAAATCTTCAATGTTAGTTAGTCCCTTCATGCTGTTTGGAAGACTAACGAGTGCCTTGCAGTTCTGGATGTACAAACGTCGAAGAGAATTCAGCCCTCCGATATCATCATCATCCCATAATGACTCTAATTCTTTGCAAGCCATGATCCACAGGAAACGGAGGCTTGGCAATTTCATAAACCGGGTCCCGACAAAAGTTTTCTTACATGTAGTCACTACCAAATACCTCAGCTTACCAACCTGTATATCTTCTCAGGTAACTTTTCAAGTTTTTCACAGCAGTAAAGATCCAAAGTTTCTAGTTTCATTAACCTGCAAACGGTGTTTGGGAGTGCTTTCAGAAGAGGATTGTAAGACAGCTTGAGGCCTCTTAAATGCCTCAACTTCCCAATTGATCTTGGCAACTCCTTGAACTGACTGTCACCAATCTCTAGAGTGCGTAAGTAGCTGAAGTTGGCAACAACCCCCTCGAGAAAGGATAGACTTACATTACTCATTCTGTACTCAAATTTGAAAGTCCGTGCCTTTTTTGCCACAAGAAGAAGCTCTTTAGGAAACTCGACGCCTTTTAAACCCTCAGGCCCCTCGTATCCCCAAATAATATGTTTAGTCGATTCTGAAACTTTGAGCTGATTCAGAGTAACAATAGCCAACTCTTCGCCTAGAATATCCTGAGCCAGATCGTGCAAAAGATCGTGTATTTTACACGCAAATATTGTATCATTAAAGATTAAAGTAGGGTGCTCAAGAAGGGATCTTGATACCAGTTCCATGGCACAAGCATATCCACAACCTTCAATGTCGTCATTGTTTCCATCTTCTGACCGCAGTAGGCCGTGTGCATTCCATAGATATAACAACAGTGTCGGATAAAGCTCGACATCTTTTCCTTGGAGTGAGCAATAAGCAAAACATGGCTTCAAATGGGATGGAAGTTTGTCGTAACTTATCCTTAAAATTTGCATCACCTGGTTGTATTCTCCAGGCAATTTTGTAAAGCTATCCATGTTGTTAATCCGCTGCCATTCTCGGTCATCCCTCTCGCTGTGTAACAGACTCCCTAAACTCTTAATTACAAGGGGAACACCTCCACATTTCCCAACCATAGATCTACCAATCCGACAAAGCTGTGGATACCTCTCTGCTTCGCCTTCCCTGAAAGCCAACTGACTAAAAACCGACCAGCTAGCCTCATCCGAAAGCCTACCCATATCGATCCCTTTCATAGTTTTAGTATTCGATGCAACTTTCTGGCTTCTCGTGGTGATCAAAACCACACTTCCCGCTTTACCGACCTCAAGAAGGCTCTTCAGCTCCCCCCATACCGAAAAGTCATCAATCCACACGTCATCTAGAACAAGAATATACTTTCTACCCCTCAGCAAATCTTGAAGTTTATTCACCAACTGTCCTAGAGTATTATTAGCTGTGTTTTCACCACTGACATCTCTTATAATATTTTGTAACAGCTTTGTTGGGTTGAACTGATCCGAAACAAAAGCCCAGATCTTCATATCAAACTCCTTGCTTATATCGTTGTAGACTAACTTTGCTAAGGTAATCTTTCCGATCCCACCCATCCCAACAATTGGGAAAACTGAAGGGCAAATAGCACAATCACCAAGCGACAGCAGAGTATGCATCACTTGTTTTTTAGTCTCATCTCTTCCCACAACAGACGAGTGCTTCACGAAGGAGATATCATTAAGGATACCTCTTGACGGCCCTGATACTTCAACTACAGGCTCGGTGAGACCAAATGTAGTCTTCCTAGCTACAATATCCTCTAGTTTTGCACGAACGTCTCTAACCTTGTGACTCAGATGAAAGCGATAGATGAGAGGATTCATGGATGAGAATGAGAAGTAGTAGCTGAAACGATGTTTGGTGAGATTACGGTGCAGAGCATCAATGGCGACGTCATCCAAGAGGTCGTCAATGTCGTAGACAAGTGTGTTGAGATCTTTGAGCCAAAGTTTCATGGTGGCATTACCGTATTGCCTGTCTTGTGCGTCTTGAAGAACAGCACAGATGGCGGTAAGGTCTTTGGCTATGATCCTGAGATCTGCCTTAGTGGATTTGGCAGCTTTAAGCTCTTCGGTAATGTGGTTCGGCACACGATCACCAGTGAAGGAAGCAAGCTTCTTAGCAATGGAGTTGGCTATTGGAAATATGATTGCTTCCGCCATTATATTGTCGTCCGAAATATATATATGATTAACAACCTTATTTTAATAGGAAATTAAATTAAAATTAAGAAAGAATGCGTGAGAAATGGTATGAGAATGTACATGTTTTAGAAGTGTTAAGATCAGAGTTGACAACCTTAGTAGTAGTATAGTGTTGCTAACTTTTCATCTGATGAACGTTGGATTTATTTAGTGTTGATTTTAAGGAAGAAATTGTACCTTAATTAGCTGGATCACCAACAACCATCATGATTGAGTATATCAGCCAATAACTTCCTTCAACTATACTCACGTTCTGTTAGTTACAGCATCTATGATTGATGCTCTTTTTCTTAATTTCACACTTGTAAATATATATTTTGTTTCGTTCAATTCATATTTGTATTTACATATTATTAAAAATTCTAAAAGTTTGATAATCTTAATGTACTACATCTCCCGACTATGTTTTACCTTATACTCCCTCCCACGAGTATATTACAGAGTACAAATTAAAGGATTATTTATTGGGACGTAGGGAGCACTTATGAAGTCATGTTTATATCAAGCTAAGGTACAAAACAGAAGACTATACTCATATAAAGTATTACGAGTACAACGTATAATTATTGCAACTTAATGTCACGATGCATAACACCAAGATTATTCTAAGCAATTTTGTCTAATTATTGTCACGATGCAACACCAATTCAAGATTACTCCTAAACAATTTACAGTCTAATTATTGCCAGCCACTTAATGTCACGATGCATTATATGTATACCAACAAGCAAGATTACTCTTAAACAATTTTTGTCTAATTATCGTCAGTTAATGTCACGATGCATAACGCCAACATTATTCTATAGTCTATACAAATTTTTTTGGCAAGTGAACGTAATATTACAAACTATGTGAATAGCGAGAGGAAGGGGTAGGTTCTAGTGGCAATAGCTCTCTCACTCCGACGACATAGTGCGTCATTCTCTAGAAAAAAAACATACTCCGTACTTTTTTAAAATCAATATAAATCAATATAATAAATATATGAGTGAAAACTCTTTATAGCATTGTGATAGTCTATGTTTAGTGGGTTAATTTGACATGAGTATATCATTACAATCATGACATGATTAGTTGTGTCAAACGATGCGCCGTAAAAGAAGGTTATAATGGTAGTAGTCATGGTACTTTTAATCCATCAAGATGTGGTCCATGTCAAGTTTGTGTGGGTGATATAGTGAACAGAAGCGCACAGGCTTGAGGTAAGACTGAGACAGATTCAGTTAGCTACTCAGGCTGAAAATGGTGCTGTCTGTCTTAGAAAGAATGCAGTTTGTATTTGAATGAGAGACTCGCCCATGAAAACAGTAGCTTATTTTGTTGAATAATGGCTTGGCCCAAGAACAGTTGACCAACAGCCTGCTGCGAATAGTGCAGATTGCATTAATGGGGAGAAGTTTGAATTTAAGAAAGCTCTTCATTACGAGTTCAAATGAAATCTGGAAAAAATCGATAGAACTCATCCAAAACCGGAACTATACACATTAAAATTCAAATAAAACCGCCTAAAATTAACCCCATCAGTCTACATAGCTGAATTAGAGGTGGTAAATGGACGAATCGGGTTAGGTAATCTCGGATCTACAACACATCTCATACACTGGTCTTCACAATTTGGAAAACGGGAAGGCGAGTTTAGGAATTTCATTAATCTGATAGCTTCACAGTCTAAACAGAGTCACATTTGTGCTATATTCAGGGAATCGACACTTTTTTTGCTCACAAAAACGATTTATAAAGCAAAACGGCTGATGGTGTAAATATTTATGAATCAGGGTAGAAATCAGGGGGTGGTTGATTGAGTGTTTGGAGCGTAAAAGCGGTCATCAAGCCAAAATTCAGGGACATGCTGTATAAGAGGGTAGTCTACTCCGTGAGGCACCGCACATCTTTCTGACAGATGCTGGCAACAACTAATCCTCAGTTGCAGCAGCGACTCGATATGGAGAAATCCCTCTGGTAGACCCACCAAATTAGGGCAATCGTGAATGGTAATTTTCTCAAGCAGGCTGAAACGCTGTGACCACTTCCCAAGTCCCGTCAGGCTGCTGCAGTTTGCAATGCTCAGATATCGTAGATTCCTTGCAGCGGACTGAACCCCGTCTGGTAAAACTTTTAGCCGTGGAACCTGAATGATTGCTAGTGATCTAAGACTCTGTAGGCCGCTCATACATTCACCTTTCTCCATATCTAGCTCCTTACAGTTACTTATCACCAAATCTTCAAGGTTAGTTAGTCCCTTCATGCTGTTTGGAAGACTAACCAGTGCCTCACAGTTATGGATGTACAAACGTCGAAGAGAACTAAGACCTCCGATATCATCGTCATCCCATAACGACTCTAAATCTTTGCAAACCATGATCCACAGGAAACGGAGGCTTGGCAATTTCATAAAACGGGTCCCCACAAAAGTTCTCTGACATGTAGTCACTACAAAATACCTCAGGTTTACCAACCTGTATATCTTCTCAGGTAACTTTTCAAGTTTTTCACAGCAGTAAAGATCCAAAGTTTCTAGTTTCATTAACCTGCAAACGGTGTTTGGGAGTGTTTTCAGGAGAGGATTGTAAGCCAACTTGAGGCCTCTTAAGTGCTTCAACTTCCCAATTGACCTCGGTAACTCCTCAAACTGACTGTCACCAATCTCCAGAGTGCGTAAGTAGCTGAAATTGGCTATAACCCCTTCGAGAAAGGATCGACTTACATTACTCATTCTGTACCCAAATTTGAAAGTCCTTGCCTTTTTTGCCACAAGAAACTGCTCTTTAGAAAACTCAACGCCTTTCAAACCCTCAGGCCCCTCGTATCCCCAAATAATATGTTTAGTCGATTCTGAAACTTTGAGCTGATTCCGAGTAACAACATCCAACTCTTCGCCTAGAATACCCTCAGCCAGATCATGCAAAAGATCGTGTATCTTACACGCAAATATTGTATCATTAAAGATTAAAGTAGGATGTTCAAGAAGGGATCTTGATACCAGTTCCATGGCACAAGCATATCCACAACCTTCAATGTCGTCACTGTTTCCATCTTCTGGCTGCAATAGGCCGTGTGCATTCCATAGATATATCAGTAGTGTTGGATAAAGCTCGACATCTCTTCCTTTGAGTGAGCAATAAGCAAAACATGGCTTCAAATGGGATGGAAGTTTGTCATAACTTATCCTTAAAATTTGCATCACCTGGTTGTATTCTCCGGCCAATTTTGTAAAGCTATCCATGTTGTTAATCCGCTGCCATTCTCGCACATCTCTGTCCCTGCGTAACAGACTCCCTAAACTCTTGATAACAATGGGAACACCTCCACATTTCGCAACAATAGATCTACCAATCTGACAAAGTAGTGGGTACCTCTCTGCTTCGCCTTCCCCGAACGCCAACTGACGAAAAAATGACCAGCTAGCCTCATCCGAAAGCCTATCCAAATCAAACCCTTCCATTGTTTGAGTGGTCAAAGCAACTTGCCGGCTTCTCGTGGTGATTAAAACCACACTTCCCGCCTTACCGACCTCAAGAAGGCTCTTCAGCTTTCCCATACAGAAAAGTCATCAACCCACACATCATCTAGAACAAGCATATACTTTCTACCACTCAGTATACCTTGAAGTTTATTCACCAACTGTGCTAGAGTATTGTTAGCTGTGTTTTCACCACTGCCTTCTTTTATGATGTCTTCTAACAGCTTTGTCAGGTTGAACTGATCTGAAACAAAAGCCCAGATCTTCATATCAAACTCGCTGCTTATATCGTTGTAGACTAACTTTGCTAAGGTAGTCTTTCCGATCCCACCCATCCCAACAATTGGGAAAACAGAAGGGCAACTAGCACGATCATCAAGCGACAGCAGAGTACGCATCACTTGTTTTTTAGCCTCGTCTCTTCCCACGACAGACGAGCAATTCACGTAGGAGATATCGTTAAGGAGATCTCTTGACGGCCCTGGCACTTCAACTGGACGCTCGGTGAGACCAAATTTAGTCTTCCTAGCGACAATACGCTCTAGTTTTGCACGAACGTCTCTAATCTTGTGACTCAGGTGAAAGCGATAGATGAAAGGATTGGAGGAGGAGAAGTAGTAGCTGAAATGATGTTTGGTAAGATTATTACGGTGCAGAGCATGGATGGCGACATCATCCAAGAGGTCGTCAATGTCGTAGACAAGTGTGTTGAGATCTTTGAGCCAAAGCTTCATGGTGGCATTATGGTATTGATGGTCTTGAGCGTCTTGAAGAACAGCACAGATGGCAGTAAGGTCTTCGGCTATGATCCTGAGATCGTCCTTAGAGGATTTGGCAGCTTTAAGCTCTTGGCCGATGTGGGCCATCAGATGATCACCAGTAAAGGAAGCAAGCTTCTTAACAATGGAGTAGGCTACTGGAAATATGATTGCGTCCGCCATTATCGCCTCTGGCTTGGATTAACAAGCTGATGTATGTTAATGCGTGAAAAATGGTATGAGACTGAGAATGTGTTACAAGTGTTTTAAGACTTAACAACCTTAGTGTTGCTAATTTTTCATCTCAGCATTGGATTGATTTTAATGAAGGAATTGTGAGTTAGCTGGATCACCGAAAACCATCATCGATTGAGAGTACCTGTGCCAATAACTTCCTTCACCTACTCACGTACGGTTTACATGATCTATGATTGACGCTCCAGTCACAGTCGAGATTATGTGGCTTTCTTCTTTCTTAATAGAATATAAAGATAATAGACTCAACCATCACCTTAATAATGTTTTGGTTGGATTGATTCCGTAACATGATATCCATCATTAGTTTCTTATTTGAACTTCTTCTTCTCATTTCGTCTCCTCCTTCCCGTCTACTATAATAATAATTTGGGTGCCAAGCACTCTGTAGGCACTAAAAATTTAATAAAGTGTCGAATAAATTAAGTTAATTAATTATTTTGAGTTAATACGAAATTTTAACTTGATTTAATTATTTTTGTCCCGAGTAAATGAAATATGGGTCGATCCGGATTACAAATTGGTTTATTTGGATATTAAACCCGAAAAGAAGATAAATTGGGCCAATGTCACTAATAAGCCCATAAATGGGCCTGTGACTACTAAAGTCCACCAAGGGTAAATCGAAACCCTATAAATAGAGTCATTCTCATTCATTTGAGAGAATTGGAAAATTCTGAAGCAAAGGATCCAGAGAGAAAAGACACAAAGTCGCTACAAGCCTCTCCATCAAATCCGTCGCAAGCAGTCAACAAGTACAATAAATTGTACCGCCTGTTCAGAAGATCCAAGACAAATTCAAACATTCAAGGGAGATTCAAGTCATCGCGACCCTCTCAAGAACATCAAGTTACAACGCGCGCAAGGCAACACAAGTCAGCTACGCACGCATCCCTCACGTGTACCGCGTACACGTGTTCCCTAAACGGCGTTAGAATCAGAGGATACATTAGAGGTTGTACACGAACTTTTGATAAATAATTAATAAAATTTATTTGTTTTCCTTGTTTTGTATTTCAGTTAGCTGCGATACAAAATTTGTGGTTACAAATTTTGGTGAACCTTACGTGAAAATCTCTACCTCTCATCTCTACCGCCAAACCAACCAAGACTACTTCTCAAGAAGATGTCTACTAACCAAAGCAACACCTTCAACACCCCCAGGAAGGCCTACGCTGACATTCTCCAACAATCTGCCGGCATGGTCACCAGGGCGAAGGCGAAGAAGGCTACCCTTGACGCCGCTGCCGCCAGCCTACGCGCCGCCCACGTTCCTACTAGGCCGCGCAAGATTTCTGCTGCCTCAATAGCTGCTGCTGCCAAAGCCTTGATTGCAGCCTCTTCTCCTCCCCGCAAGGACGAAGTCTCCAAGAGCAACACCGCCTCCCCGCGCAAGCCTAAGGTGTCGTCAAGGAAGGAGGAAGTCGTCACTCCTATCAGCGCTTCGGTGATGATGGTTAGTGGTTCCAGCATTGAAGATCAAGTCTTGAAGCTGACCAAGCTTGTTGAAAAAATGCAAGAGGAGAATGAAGAGAAGAACAAGAAGATCGAGGATCTTCAAAAAGAAGTGAGTGAGCTCCGCGAGAAGAAAAACTCCAATGAGCACAGTGACATCGACAAGGACACCGTACACGAAAGCGACATTGAAAAGGAGGATGAAGATGACGAGAAAAAGGATGGTGATAAGCCTCCAAAGAACAAGACCGGTCTTTACTCCTCGGAGCAGTTGCGGAGTCTGATAGCCGACGCGATCAAGACCCAACTCGGCGAAAATACTTCCACTGGACGGTATGTCAAACCTTACACCAAAAGGATTGATGACCTGCGCATGCCTTCCGGATATCAACCCCCGAAGTTTCAGTTGTTCGATGGAAAAGGTAACCCGAAGCAGCACATCGCGCACTTTGTGGAGACATGCAACAACGCTGGAACCGATGGTGATCGTCTAGTCAAACAGTTTGTGCGCTCTCTCAAGGGAAACGCTTTTGACTGGTACACAGATTTGGAAGCTGAGTCAATCAACAACTGGACTCAGATGGAAGACGAATTCCTAAACAGGTTCTACAGCACCAGGCGCATCGTTAGCATGAGCGAGCTGACAAAAACTTCTCAGTGGGACGATGAGCCCGTCATTGACTACATCAACCGTTGGCGTGCCCTCAGTCTTGAATGCAAGGAGCGTTTGAATGAAACTTCAGCGGTCGAAATGTGCATCAATGGCATGAACTGGGATCTCCTTTACATTCTGCACGGGATTAAGCCGAGAAGCTTCCAGGAGTTAGCAACGCGAGCTCATAACATGGAAATCACGATCAACGGCCACAAGCAAAATAAGGAAACACGTCCTTGGAGACAAGACCATAAGGAGACTAGTGAAGGCTTCAGCACGACGTCTAAAGAGTCCATGGCCATCAACGTCAACAATATACCTACGAAGACATCGAAAAATCCTAGATCAGACAACAAGAATAATGGATCTACTTTAAAAGAGCTGCTAGGCAAAAAGTATCCGTTTGATGATTCTGACTTGTCAAATATGTTGGATGACCTCCTCAAAAAGAACGTGATACAGCTACCGGGCTCAAAACGACCTGAAGAGGCTAACATGACGAACAATCATAATTACTGCCGCTATCACAGGTTGATTAGTCATCCGCTTGAAAAATGCATAACTCTTAAAGAAAAGATCATGCAGCTTGTTAAAGAAGGAAAAATTATCCTAGATCTCGAAGAAACAGTAGCAACCAATCAAACTACTGCGACCTGGAAGACGGCAATGCACAAGAAATCAAGGGGGCAAAAGAAGCTCAAATCACAGCATGTCCATCATCAGAAAAGACAAGGAAGGAGAAACAAAATGTATCCTCCAAAAGAAAGAAAGTTCTTTCCTGTAAAGACTGTCAACCACGTCAGTGTCAACGCGATCTCCGTCCTGGGAAGCAAAGAGAATGGAAATGAAAGTAATGCACGTCCATCAAAACTCTCAGTCTTTGATAGGATACACCCACCCATGAAGAGATCGCATTCTTCTGTGTTCCATCGGTTGGGAAAAGCTTCGACTAAAGAAAGACATCAACTTGCTCTGAAGAATCGTCTGTCCATCTTCAATCGGCTGGGCACATATGAAGGGGGCAATAATTTCGTCGCTCATCCATCAACTTCAAGTGGAAAAACATCAATGCTCAAGCATTTAGATCCGCCTTCAAGTGGAGTCTTTAATCGCCTAGGGGTACTCACAAGGACAAGTTGTAATGTGCCTTCCTCGGGTGAAGATGTCAAGCAAATGAAAATAACCAGTAATATCAAAAGTCTCGTCCCTTCTTGCATGAAGCGTATGGAGATAGTAGACATCACTCAAGCGCAACCCCTGAAAGCAAAAAGACGGGTTGTAGTTCTCACAAATCAGCAAAAGTCTCTAAAATCTCAGGAAAGTGGAATGGTTGAAAACATCTCATCTCCATCAAGCGCCAAATGAGGGTGGACGATGGCGAAACATCTTCTGCCTTTTGAGAAACAAGTACCCTCCTGAGCAAGAGGCTAAACTGCAAACTCTCCTAAGCAAGAGGTTAAACTGCAAAGAAAACTCCTAAGCAAGAGGATAAACGGCAGGCAAAGCTCCTAAGTAAGAGGATAAACTGCAAAAAAAAAATAAAAAAAAAATAAAAAATAAAATAAAAAATCCGTCTTATAATAAACCTGGGTTTATTTTAGGACTCGAAGTCAAGCTAAGCTAAATTCAAGATGTCCTAGGCCAGGTCACCCGTCAAGTCAGATAATGACAGGGTGACGATAAAAAAAAAATAGAGCTACCTGTACGAAGTTTGGGGCTCGTCGACTTCCAAGTCAAAGTAAAAAAAAAAAAAAAATGTTCGAGACCCTGCCACTCCGAAACACCCGAACGGTGTACGTGACAAGGTCCCGAGGGGGCAATTTGTAGGCACTAAAAATTTAATAAAGTGTCGAATAAATTAAGTTAATTAATTATTTTGAGTTAATACGAAATTTTAACTTGATTTAATTATTTTTGTCCCGAGTAAATGAAATATGGGTCGATCCGGATTACAAATTGGTTTATTTGGATATTAAACCCGAAAAGAAGATAAATTGGGCCAATGTCACTAATAAGCCCATAAATGGGCCTGTGACTACTAAAGTCCACCAAGGGTAAATCGAAACCCTATAAATAGAGCCATTCTCATTCATTTGAGAGAATTGGAAAATTCTGAAGCAAAGGATCCAGAGAGAAAAGACACAAAGTCGCTACAAGCCTCTCCATCAAATCCGTCGCAAGCAGTCAACAAGTACAATAAATTGTACCGCCTGTTCAGAAGATCCAAGACAAATTCAAACATTCAAGGGAGATTCAAGTCATCGCGACCCTCTCAAGAACATCAAGTTACAACGCGCGCAAGGCAACACAAGTCAGCTACGCACGCATCCCTCACGTGTACCGCGTACACGTGTTCCCTAAACGGCGTTAGAATCAGAGGATACATTAGAGGTTGTACACGAACTTTTGATAAATAATTAATAAAATTTATTTGTTTTCCTTGTTTTGTATTTCAGTTAGCTGCGATACAAAATTTGTGGTTACACACTCTCTACCAATCCTGTGTTCTATTCTCGTATGAAACATGTAGCTCAATCTTTTCATTTTTTTCGTGAACGTACGGGTTAATCAAAGACTTCTTCAATTCGTGTTCAACGCATTTCAAGTGATGATCATCAGCTTGCTGGTGCTGTCATGCCTATAGGCTATATCCTCTTTTTCTCAATATTGGTCTTTCTTTTGTAACGTCCGGTCTTGCGGGAAGAACATATTGATGAAGATAATCCTCACAAAATAATTTCATTTCCTCTTGTATTTTCTGTTATAACACTATCCGTGTATTTTAGTCGGAGTAATATTGTAGCTCTTATCTTAATCTTTTAAAACGAAAACATTTCTTGCTCCCATATTCACCCACCTCAGCATCCTATGTGGCTTTGATGTGGCAGTGACATGGAGATTGCGTGTACACCGTAAAATTATGCAACTGATACAATGCACTATACTTGCAATGCAAAGATGGAAAGATGGTTAGATAACTGCAAGACAATAACTCCCCAGTCCCCACTATCCAAAAAACCACCTCCCCATATCTTAATCATCAAAACCAACCCCATCTTAACCATCAAAATGGAGTATTTATTCCTCCACTTCAAAGAACCATGGAGTATTTTTATTTTGTTTTTATTCCTTCCCATTTAGTTTTCAGCACGGATGTTGTTCTTCAAGCTGGCATGTCCTCCGTTGCATAAGCTGTTGGAGCCTAGTACTCCGATGTACATGTGAGTCTAATATTGAAGTTTCAGCACAAACTATATCTTCTTCGTTATCTATTACGGAGTAACTCAATTACCCACATTTACTCATTCGTTTAGCTGATTCAATTAATTAGGGTCTTTATAATTGACCGGAATCAACAATGGCGGAATTGGGTAAAATAGTGTTGAATTCAAGGTAGTTAGCAGCGCAATCCACTGAGATTAACTTGACTGCAGATCAACTGAGATCCTTCTACTCTCTGGATGGACAACATTGTCCCTGAAACGTAACTCCCATTTTTCCTTCTCATTCATTTCTTTGCCTTTCATTAATAGCTAAAGTATTCATTTTTCATTTTTTTTGCATCAAATTGAAGTAACGGGCTTTGACATTGAGTTCGCATGTTGTCTGATTGCAACAACACCGGCTTGCCAAAATAGGGAAGACGCGGTCTTCTCCTCCCGTTGAACCCACAAAAATGGTGTCCGTGTCAAAGACGGTAAGGAATTTGGAGGTGGTGTTGCCAGTTCCGATGAATATTGATATAGCTAATTTGTGAATCAGTTGCATATTCTTGACATTGCTTTCAATCTCAATCTCTCGCCGAATCATTATGATCTCTATGGCAAGTATAAGGGCTAAGGTAATTTTCGGAACATCGCGTGTGATGAATTCGTAGTTGTCATTATTTATTGTGTGATATAATTTGGTGATGGTCGTCTAAGTGTGCATAGGTTGGAGTTTTATTGTTTTTTTTTGTCTATTGTGTTCCATTTCGTCGTTATTGTTGTCGTTATCGAATATCGTTGAATGAATTGAACTTCTATTGATTATCTTATTGATTAAATGAATTGTAGTGTAATTGTTGTTACTTATCGAATAAGTGTTTATCGTCAATGCTTAGCATCAACTTTCATGTTATAGTTGTTGTGAAAGGCATTTATGGATAATATTGTTAAGTGCTATTTTTAGCACTACTTGTGAGTATATATCGTCATATTTATAGTGTTTAAGAGTGGATTTTGGACGATATAGTGATATTTGAGTGATTTCCGATGATCTTGCATGATTTGAGTGAATATGTGATTTTTGATGACGGTTCTAGCTATTTTGAAGAGCCGAGAAATTCTTGTATTATGCCCGAATTATATTGGTGTTACACGTGTCGAATGCTGGGTTATATTGAAGATCGCATGAAGAAAAGAAGAAAAGGAAATCAAAGGAAAAACAAAGAAGAGAGAATAAAGAATTTTGAAGTGCCGCTACTAGCGGATGATGAAGAGCAAAACTGCCGCTAGTAGAGGCTTCATCAGAATTCATGCAATTTGTGAAGGTTCCAGAGTGCCGCTAGTAGCGAAATGTGCCGCTACTAGCGAATAGCTACCCGTCCATGACTTTTGATCTCCCTCTATTCTATCCTACTTATATTGGATTACTATTTTTATTAGAAAATCATATTATTCCTAGACTACATATACAATACTTGGGTAATTTTATTAGATTTATGCAAATTTAATTCTATTATTCAAGACTTTGAAGAAACGATCGTTCATCATTTTATCCATTATTCAAGACTAAGTTTTCCTAATTCTCTACTCTTTATTTTATTTGTTGATTGTTATTTTTATTATGAATTGTGAGTAATCTTTTTATCTAGGGCTCGGTGAGCCGATAATATGGGTTATTGATGCTTTGATCTGATTTTAATCGCGCTTTGTTGAATTATTGAATTGGGTTTGTTGCGGTTGTGCTTAATAATTGATTGATTAGTTTGAATTGCTAGGTTTGAGTCTAGATTATCATTACAACGAGAGTTGAATGTTTTTCATATGAATCATGCCTAAAGGTTTGTATCTTTATAGATTAATTTCTACTCAATTTTAATTACGACGAGAGTCGGGTTTTAATTTAGAGAACCGAAATAAGATTTGAATTTTCACATGAGAATAGTGAATTGGAATAATTGGGACATGTTAGTATCGATTCCTAATGCGTCTAGTTTTGTTATTCGTGCCATGAGAATAGGATTTATAACATGCTAGATAGGTTTTTTATGTCTCGACGGAGAATTTAAAGTATTGTTTAAAATTGGAATGCTAGTCTCACCCAAGACGGTAATTCGACAAAGTTGTGTAGCATTTTGATCGCATCGATAATCCATGTTAACGGTGAACCACTGCCCTAGGTCTTTTTAATTATTGATTTCATCTCGATTTATTACCTCTACTAGTTTGTTAGACATTAGTTAGACAATCACCATTTTAATTTATTCGGCGTAGATAACTCGAGTCAGAAATTAGCTAGTAATTAATCATTCACCTCCCTGAGATCGACCCGTATGCTACAATACCCGTACGCTTGCGGTACTACAAAATAAAACGTAACAAGTTTTTGGCGCCGTTGCCGGGGAGGTAACGGATTAATATTAGCTTAGATTTTTGATTTGTTAGATTACGTCTTTTTCCGCGTACATTGGTACGCTTTCTTTGTTACTAATATTTCTCTAGTTACGTATTGTGATCTTTATGCGCAGGAGTAAATCGAAGGGTTTATACGAATTTGACCCCGAGATCGAAGCCACCGCTAGAAGACGAAACGCAGAGAGAAAGAAGAAGCAGGCTCAACGTGAGTCAGAACCCGAGGAAGTAGTTCTTAATATTGAGGAAGTAGTCACTGAAACCGAGGTAGAAATTACTATGACGTCTATTAAGGATGAAAGTGCTCCTAAAGTTGTGCTCAATTCGAGCATTACGAGACCCGCTGTGGAAGCAAACAATTTTGAGCTGAAGACTTCATTGATTTCATTTGTTCAACAAAATCAATTTAGTGGGTCACTAACGGAAAATCCTAATGAGCACATCAATACTTTCCTTGAAAATTGCGACAATGTGAAGATTAATGGGGTCTCCAATGATGCTATTCGATTGCGGTTGTTTCCATATTCATTACGAGATAGGGCTAGAGAATGGTTGCGAAATTGTGATGCCGGCTCTTTTGATACATGGGACAAGCTCTCCACCGCGTTCCTTCACAAGTTCTTTCCACCGGGTAAGACTGCAAAGCTACGCAATGATATTAGCTCATTCATTCAACATGAGAATGAATCATTATATGAAGCTTGGGAACGGTTTAAGGAACTCCAACGTCAATGTCCACATCATGGTATTCCTAATTACCTTCTTGTCCTTACATTCTATAATGGTGTGAAGCCGGAATCTCAGATGAGTCTTAATGCTGCTGCTGGAGGTAGCTTAGATAGTCTACCATGGAATAAGGCTAAAGAACTAATTGAGGAAATGGCCGCAAATACATATCATTGGGGTAGTGACCGTCAAGTGCGAGGAAGGAAGGTAGAAAACGATGACTTGAACATGGTGCACACAAGGCTTGATGATTTATCTCAACAAATTTCCAAGATTAGCCTAGGTGGTTCGAGTTCATCGGTTTCTACGTGTCATTTGTGTGGTATTCGGGGTCATGATTCAACTGATTGTGGAAATGTGTCAATGGTGGAACAAGCTAATGCTCTTTATCAAAAGCAACAATTTGATCCATATTCGAATACATACAATCCCGGTTGGGCCCATCATCCAAATTTCTCTTGGAAAAACAACAATGCTAAAGGACCTTTGTCACACCACCAACAATCTTCTAGGCCTTTCAACCAACCTCCGGGCTATGGGCAAAAGCCTATGTTCCGACCACAACAAACTCCACCGATTCAACAAGTTCAACCGATTCCACAACAAGCTCCACCAAAGTCTAATATGGAGTTGATGTTAGAGCAAGTCCTTGCTCAACAAACTCAATATATGCAAAATCAAGACAAGAAGAATGATGAGTTCTCGACCTCAATTTCTCAAATTAAGGCTTCTCAAAAAATGACCGAGACTCAAATGGCCCAAATGGCTCAACAAATCAATCTTTTGTCTAAGTCGGGTGGACAATTCCCGGGGAACACCGAAGTAAATCCCAAGGGACAGATAAATGCGGTTACTTTGAGAAGTGGGAAGCAACTTGAAGATCCGGTGCGACCAACCAAAGTAAGCAAGCCGGAGATTGTGGTAGTGGATGAGATCGAGGTAGAGCCAATTATTGAAGATGCTCCAATTGAGAAAGTGGAAAAGGATAAGCAAGCCGACGACACATCTACACCCGCGAGGGTACATTATCCTCATATTCCCTTTCCACAAAGGTTGGCACGAGAGAAGCTAGAGCAAAGGTATGGTAAGTTCATTGAAATTTTGAAAAAGCTTCATATTAATATCCCATTTTTGGAAGCTATATCCGAGATACCTTCTTATGCCAAGTTTCTCAAAGACCTTCTATCAAACAAGAGGAGACTAATAGAGCATAATGTTGTTGCTCTATCGGAGGAATGTAGTGCCATATTGCAAAACAAGCTACCAAAGAAGATGCAAGACCCGGGTAGTTTTTCTATTCCATGCTCGGTTGGTAATGTGACTATCCAAAAGGCATTGTGTGATCTTGGAGCTAGTGTGAGTCTAATGCCATTGTCCATTTGTGAGAAACTTCATATGGGTGAATTGAAACCCACTTTAATATCTCTTCAATTGGCCGATAGATCGGTAAGATACCCTCTTGGTATTATTGAGGATGTGCCCATTCAAGTTGCGAAATTGGTGCTCCCTTGTGATTTTGTTGTCATGGATATGGAGGAGGATATCCAAATTCCAATTATACTTGGAAGACCATTCTTAGCCACCGCCGGTACACTTATCGATGTGAAGGGTGGTAAACTTTCAATGTGTGTTAGCAATGAAAAGGTGGAATTCGAACTCCACAAATCTATGGGGCAACCAACATTGAAAGAGGTATGTTACCGTGTTGATGTTATCGACAAACTAGTTGAAGAAAGAGCTTTGGGTGATGCATCTACTGACCCACTCCAAAGTTGCTTAGTTGAGGACAATAATACCGATGACATAGAGGTGCTTTCATATACTCAACTCCTTGATTCCTCTCCCTCTTATTATGATCATGGTCCTTCTTTTAAGGTATTATCGTTGGAGTCTACACCCGAGGTACGTCCTAATCCTCCTATAGTAGAATTAAAACCCCTTCCCCCAAATTTGAAACATGCTTTTTTGGGTGCTAATTCTACTTATCCGGTTATTGTCAATGCTAACCTTAATGACACTCAACTTGAGAAATTGCTTGATGTTCTTCGTAAATACAAGAGTGTTATTGGGTATACCATTGATGATATCAAAGGAATCAATCCATCTTTTTGTATGCATCGTATTTTGCTTGAAGACGATCATGTCACCTCTATTGAATCGCAACGACGCCTTAATTCTAACATGAAAGAGGTTGTCAAGAAAGAGGTTTTAAAATTGCTTGACGCGGGGATCATCTATCCTATTTCCGATAGTGCATGGGTGAGCCCGGTTCAAGTGGTTCCAAAAAAAGGTGGCATGACCGTTGTTAAGAACGATAAAGATGAATTGATTTCTACTAGAACGGTGACGGGTTGGCGCATGTGTATCGATTATAGGAAATTGAATAAAGCCACCCGAAAAGATCACTTCCCCCTCCCATTCATAGATCAAATGCTTGAAAGGTTGGCAAAACACTCATTCTTTTGTTACTTGGATGGTTATTATGGTTTTTTCCAAATCCCCATCCATCCAAGTGACCAAGAGAAAACGACATTCACATGTCCATATGGCACGTTTGCTTATCGTAGAATGCCGTTTGGATGGTGCAATGCTCCCGCTACCTTTCAACGGTGCATGATGGCTATCTTTTCTGATCTCGTAGAGCGCATCATGGAAGTTTTCATGGATGATTTCTCGGTCTATGGCACTAACTTTGACACTTGTTTACAAAATTTGACTAGAGTGCTTCATAGATGCAAAGAAACTCATCTTATTTTGAATTGGGAAAAGTGCCATTTTATGGTGCAAGAGGGTGTAGTCTTAGGACACATTATATCTAATCGGGGTATCGAGGTCGATAGAGCCAAAGTGGAGGTCATCGAGGGACTCCCACCCCCTACTAATGTGAAAGGGGTGCGAAGTTTTCTCGGTCATGCGGGGTTTTACCGTCGATTCATAAAAGATTTTTCAAAAATTGCCCGCCCACTAACGGAACTATTAGCCAAGGACACCCCTTTTGTGTTTTCTAATGCGTGTCTTAAGGCTTTTCACAGGATGAAGAAGGCTCTCACATCAGCACCTATTATCCAACCACCGGATTGGACTATTCCCTTTGAGTTGATGTGTGATGCTAGTGATCACGTTGTTGGGTCCGTGCTTGGCCAAAGGAAAGATGGCAAACTCCATGCCATTTACTATGCTAGTAGAACTCTTGATCCTGCTCAAGCTAATTACACCACAACTGAGAAGGAGTTGTTAGCTATTGTGTTCTCCATTGAGAAGTTTCGGTCCTACCTTGTAGGTTCGAAAGTTATTGTTCATACGGATCATGCGGCACTTAAGTATTTGTTGCAAAAGAAAGATGCTAAACCCCGCTTGATACGTTGGATTCTATTGCTTCAAGAGTTTGATATAGAGATCAAAGATAAGAAAGGCGCCGAGAATGTGGTAGCTGACCACCATCTCGCCTATTGTTAGAAGATGATGATAAGTTACCCATTGATGATTCCTTCCCGGACGATCACCTTTATTCTATTGCTGCTCTCGAGTCCGAATTGCCATGGTATGCCGATAGTGTGAACCACTTATCTTGTGGGATTCTTCCTAAAGGTTTAAGTTC
The DNA here is from genome assembly GCA_958450325.1 of Agrostemma githago. Taxonomy (NCBI): domain Eukaryota; kingdom Viridiplantae; phylum Streptophyta; class Magnoliopsida; order Caryophyllales; family Caryophyllaceae; genus Agrostemma; species Agrostemma githago. Next base: position 59,622,086 of record OY288257.1, on the reverse strand, counting down.
ATACCAACGCAAGAAATTCTATCACGATGCTAAGCACTATTATTGGGATGACCCACATCTCTACAAGTCGTGTGCCGATGGAATTATTCGTAGGTGTGTACCCAAGGAGGAAATGACATCGATTATTTCTCATTGTCATGATATGCCAACTGGAGGGCATGCTAGTACAACGAAAACCTCCGCGAAGATTCTTCAATATGGTTTTTATTGGCCCTCTTTATTCAAGGACGTTGCACAATTTGTAAAGTCATGTGATCGTTGTCAACGGGCCGGGAATATCTCAAGGCGGAACGAAATGCCTCTTAATTTTATATTGGAGGTTGAATTATTTGATGTGTGGGGAATCGATTTCCAAGGCCCTTACCCCTCCTCTTATGGGAATAAATATATCCTTGTCGCGGTCGACTACGTTTCTAAATGGGTGGAAGCCATCGCTACACCTACTAATGATGGCAAAGTCGTGGCCAAATTTTTCAAAAAGGTTATATTTCCCCGATTTGGTGTCCCTAGAGTGTTGATAGGTGATAATGGGACTCATTTTATTGAGAAGAAGCTAGAAGCATTGTTGAGGAAATATGGTGTTCAACATCGATTTGGGCTCCCGTATCATCCACAAACAAGTGGACAAGTTGAAATCTCCAATCGCGAGATTAAAACTATCTTAGAAAAGACGGTCGCAAGCTCGAGAAAAGATTGGTCAATGAAACTTGACGATGCATTATGGGCTTATCGCACCGCATTCAAGACACCAATTGGTACTTCACCATTTCGATTGGTGTATGGGAAATCTTGTCATCTCCCGGTCGAATTAGAACATCGTGCATTTTGGGCCATCAAAGCTCTTAATTACGATTACAAGAGTGCGGGAGAACGCCGTCTTTTGCAATTGAATGAACTCGATGAGATTCGCCTTGAATCTTACGAGAATGCTCGAATTTATAAGGAGAGGACAAAAAGATGGCACGACAATAGAATTTTGAGGCGTGAATTTCATGAAGGGGATTTAGTTCTTCTATTTAACTCACGACTTAAACTATTTCCGGGCAAGCTGCGCTCGAGGTGGTCCGGACCATTCCGAGTCACCAAAGTATTCCCATATGGATCGGTCGAGGTTTCTAGTGATGAAAATGGGAGTTTCAAGGTCAATGGTGCGCGTCTCAAGCACTATATTGCAGGTGATCCGATTCCGGAGAAAGTGATTTATACACTCTCCGTCATTCCCACCCTCAATTGAAAAAAACAGGAAGTCAAGCTCGTGACTCTAAACAAGCGCTTCTCGGGAGGCAACCCGTGTTGTACATATTTTTATTTTATTGTAATTTTATTTTAATTTTTCACTAAAAAAAAAAAAAAAATCAAAAAAATCCAAAAATACGAGTGATACGGTGTTATAATGAGTCCGAGATAGCTAATTTGACTCATTTTTGCAGATCGAAGAAGCGGGAATTCCAATTTCCAAGTACAAGGCCGCTAGTAGCGGCCACGGAAGGCTATTTGAGCCGCTACTAGCTGCTTTTTCAGCATCTCAACCAAATTTTCATGCTAAAAGTTGATTTATGTCCGCTACTAGCGGATAGTGTCGCTACTAGCTGCTTCTTTTTTGTCCATGAGCAGGTATATTCAATACTTCTCCTTCATTAACTATAAAACAAAAAAAAAAAAAAAAAACCAAAATAAGAAAATAGAGGGAGAACGTATAGTGTGCAAAGGAAAGACAACCACCACCATCCACCATAGTCAGCCGCCCCCTCCCCCACCGCCGCCGTCGCCACCACTGCCTTCCACTCACCACCACCACCGCCCTCTACCACCACCTCCCTCTCTCTATTGAACCCAAAAGAAGAAAAAAAACAAAAACCCTAACTTTTGGGGTTTTACTATCAAGAGCAATTTGGGGCAAAATTGGAGTCGGAATCAAGCAATTGCTGTCCGTACGTGGATATAGGCGTCGGTTTCCTTTGCTCTCTTCTCTCAATTGAAGGTTTGATTATTCTTTGCCTATTTGTGTCTCATCTTTTAATTTCAATTAGTAACTTTTTGTATATAAATAATTTGATTTTTCTTTGAGGTTACTAATTTCAATTCTTTGAAGTTACTAATTTCAATTATTTGAAGTTACTAATTTCAATTATTTGAAGTTACTAATTTCAATTATTTGAAGTTACTGATTGTTGACATAGAAAAAAAAAACATAGTGTCCGTTGAATATGAATTGTGTTGGTGGTGGGCTGTGAATTTTCCTCATTTCGACACATACTTTGGAATTTTCTTGTGCGGTGATTGTCATCTTACGACGGGATTTGAATTGGTCATTGTGTGAGTGTCGTGTGAGCTTTGTTGAGTCCGTGTCTGTGAGTGTCCTGTGAGAGTATTTGAGGGAGTTTGGTTGATTGTGAGTTAGTAAGTTTCCCTAAAAAAAAAAAAAGTGAAAAAAAGTGAAAAAAAAGAGTGAAAAAAAAATGGGACGGAGTGTAAAAAAAGGCAAGGGTCCCGTGTCCAAGTCAAAGTCTAAGACCGTCTCTACTCTCACGATGCATCTTTCGGTTCCACCGGGTCTTTCACATATAAATGGTGATGAGCTCGTCTATCTCACCAATTTGAGACAAGCAAACCGTCATGTCCTACCAACTAAATTCTTTGATCGAGACACTTTGTCATGGTTAGGATTACTAGAGGCTATGTCGGTGTTATTGAAAAGAGTGGGGATGGAAGGGTTGTTGGATCGACAAGCACCAACGTATACTAGGTATACTTTGGAATTTTTGGCGACCTTGAAAACTTCAAAAAGAACCGAGGGCCCAGTTATTGATTTTAAACTTGGTGGAACTTCCCATCAAATCTCCTATTCTAAGCTTCGAGAGATTTTTGGATTTGTTGGGGAGTGCACAAAAGAGTGGAATCCGTTCAAAGGTGGAGATTCAGGCATATTTTGGGCATCTATTACGGGGCAAGCTATTAAGAGAAAGGGGGATGTAAGCTCTAGTATTCCTCACCCATGTCTCCGTATGATTCACCGATTTTGGTCTATGGCGATTTTCTGTCAAGGGGAACCATCGAAGATTAGTCAAAATGAAATGGGTTACTTGTGGGCATTGATGCCTGAATCTTCGATGGTGCCTGATTGGGTTGACCTGTTTGTATCTAGCTGCCTTAAGTGTAGGAAGAACGTTAAAGGAAAAATTAGCATGAGCGACATGGTTACATTAATACTTACCCATTTGGGAGTCACTATTCCTAGCACAGTTACACCGGTGACGGGAGGTCATTTGCTCGATTTTGATACATTGGAGCGTACATTTATGCTTCAAGATTCGGTGGCCCGTGGTTATTTTTTATGGAGACGTGGTCCGAAAGCTTCACCTTACTTACGATTGCCTCGTTCTACGGAGCAATCTATTCCTACCGGGCCAAGGACCATCGATTTATATATACCACGTGACCCACTTACTCTCTTGGAGCCGGGTGACAAAAGGGTAGCGAAGCGTGTTCTAGAAAATGATGATGATGCTATGGATGGCAGTGATGATGAAATTGCGACCGAGAGACCCTCTCCCTCATTCACACATGCTTCATCTTCTAGGGAGTCCGACATGTGGAGATTAGAGGTCGATGATTGGCGGACGGAACAAGGGTTAGCTATGCGGGAAGTGCTAGAGTTGTGTCGAGGTTTCGACAAGTTTTTATCGGCTAGACATCCTAACACATACACTTCCCCTTCGGAGCAGTTTTATGCAGAGTTAGCAGCTGAGAGGAGCGATATTAACAGTCGTCGGGAGGCACGTAGTGGCTCTCGTCAACCTTCTGGAGACTCCTCTGATTCTTCATGATAGGTGATTTGTCCCCTCTTTCCTATTTTATTTTTGTCTTTGTCGCATTGAGGACATTGCTCGATTCAAGCATGGGGGAGGGATATTTCACTTTTGTATATATTTATTTTCAAAAAAAAAATAAAAAAATAAAAAAAAAAAAAAAAGGAAAAAAAAAAGAATAAAATCCCGCTAAGTCGAAAACCCGAAAGGGCGGCTTAGGCAAAAAAATGGGAGGCCTCGCTAGAATGAAAATTTGCAAGGGCAGACGTTCTAGGCAACATTGAGGTTGAGAGTGGAAAAAGTGAGTACATAAAAAAAAATAAGAAAAAAAGCTAGGTTGAAAACCCGAAAGGGCGGCCTAGGCAAAATGAGGGATTAAGAAAAAATGAAAAAAAAAAGTGAAAAATGAAAAAAAAAAAGAATAAAGAGAAAAGGAAAAAAAGAGCCGCAAGAAAGAAAAGGGGCCATAATATCCCGTACTATGGGCAAATAGTAAACATCATGGCGGTCGGCGACATAAGAAGACGACGTTTGGAGGTAAGGGTAAGGACTAGGATTATTATTTGGCGTCGTAGTTTTGTGTTGGAATTGGATTGTGTGTTGGGGATCGTTGGTTGCTGTGATCCTATTTTTTTTGGATATGCTTGTGAGTTGATGTTTATTGATGTTGATATTATTGGCTTCTAATCGAGGGTGTTTTTGAGCTAGCATGGGGGGGTCATACACTGACTTGACTCCTTGATTTATCTTTTGGTGTTGACCATGCTAAGCTAGACGATTTTGGAGTAGGTAGTGAGGGCTATATAAGAAGGAAGTTGTGAGTTAACCATTTGCGAGTGAGGGAGTTAGCTAGACCTTGCATTGATATCGTCTTATGCCTTTTGAGTTTACTCGAGGACGAGTAAAGGTTTAGCATGGGGGAATTTGTTAAGTGCTATTTTTAGCACTACTTGTGATTATATATCGTCATATTTATAGTGTTTAAGAGTGGATTTTGGACGATATAGTGATATTTGAGTGATTTCCGATGATCTTGCATGATTTGAGTGAATATGTGATTTTTGATGACGGTTCTAGCTATTTTGAAGAGTCGAGAAATTCTTGTGTTATGCCCGAATTATATTGGTGTTACACGTGTCGAATGCCGGGTTATATTGAAGATCGCATGAAGAAAAGAAGAAAAGGAAATCAAAGGAAAAACAAAGAAGAGAGAATAAAGAATTTTGAAGTGCCGCTACTAGCGGATGATGAAGAGCAAAACTGCCGCTAGTAGAGGCTTCATCAGAATTCATGCAATTTGTGAAGGTTCCAGAGTGCCGCTAGTAGCGAAATGTGCCGCTACTAGCGAATAGCTACCCGTCCATGACTTTTGATCTCCCTCTATTCTATCCTACTTATATTGGATTACTATTTTTATTAGAACATCATATTATTCCTAGACTACATATACAATACTTGGATAATTTTATTAGATTTATGCAAATTTAGTTCTATTATTCAAGACTTTGAAGAAACGATCGTTCATCATTTTATCCATTATTCAAGACTAAGTTTTCCTAATTCTCTACTCTTTATTTTATTTGTTGATTGTTATTTTTATTATGAATTGTGAGTAATCTTTTTATCTAGGGCTCGGTGAGCCGATAATATGGGTTATTGATGCTTTGATCTGATTTTAATCGCGCTTTGTTGAATTATTGAATTGGGTTTGTTGCGGTTGTGCTTAATAATTGATTGATTAGTTTGAATTGCTAGGTTTGAGTCTAGATTATCATTACAACGAGAGTTGAATGTTTTTCATATGAATCATGCCTAAAGGTTTGTATCTTTATAGATTAATTTCTACTCAATTTTAATTACGACGAGAGTCGGGTTTTAATTTAGAGAACCGAAATAAGATTTGAATTTTCACATGAGAATAGTGAATTGGAATAATTGGGACATGTTAGTATCGATTCCTAATGCGTCTAGTTTTGTTATTCGTGCCATGAGAATAGGATTTATAACATGCTAGATAGGTTTTTTATGTCTCGACGGAGAATTTAAAGTATTGTTTAAAATTGGAATGCTAGTCTCACCCAAGACGGTAATTCGACAAAGTTGTGTAGCATTTTGATCGCATCGATAATCCATGTTAACGGTGAACCACTGCCCTAGGTCTTTTTAATTATTGATTTCATCTCGATTTATTACCTCTACTAGTTTGTTAGACATTAGTTAGACAATCACCATTTTAATTTATTCGGCGTAGATAACTCGAGTCAGAAATTAGCTAGTAATTAATCATTCACCTCCCTGAGATCGACCCGTATGCTACAATACCCGTACGCTTGCGGTACTACAAAATAAAACGTAACAAATATGTACAACGACATTAATGAACGAGGGATTGCAATGTGAGGGAAATTGCGTCAAACCATTTATTCATCATTTGGTATTTCATTAGTTTCATGAGTTTGACCACCATCCGATATCATTTGTATGTTGTAGGTCCTCTCTAGGCTTTGAACTGGAACTGACATCTACAGATGAGGATTTGAAAAGAGTAAAGCTATTTTTTTTATTTCTCAGTTCTTGACTTTCCGTATTTACGAACGCATATAGAAGCTATATTTTACCGTCACTTATAATACAAGTTACTAATTATCGATTTGCTTACTTAATTATATGGTTTGTCGGTTAAAACTCAAAGGTTAACGGAGAAAAACTTTGATATTTCCAAAGCTAGCCTATTTTTAGATAAAAAAAATCAACTAGCTACCGTATAAATGTATAATGTTGCAAATAAAGAAAGAAGATATAGTATATACTCATGAAAGTAGATCTTTTTGTGTGTTTTTAAAAGTAAAACTTAGTATTCACTGTGGTGAGTTTTTTTCATGCTTATTAGATCTTGGTGTTGCAAAATTTTAATATATTTGATTTAAATTAATGTAGATCTTACTGAGACCGCAATATTATGTTCTCCATAATCAAGATGATGAAACCGTAGAGAAAAATTAGACGAATGACCCGATTTAATCCTGAACCCATTTATCAGAAATCGAAGGAGGATGAAAACAAAAAAAAAATTCTTAGTTCATTAAAGGGTTCAGACTAATAGGTACACATATTAATTAATATACGGAGTATTATACTCCGTGACAAGAACTGTCAATTGGAGCAACAAAGATTTGAATTTGCTCATGGAAGACTCCAACTTTGAGAATTTCAAACTTCTATTATCCCAACAAGGGAGTTTTATGGTCAAAGTAAGATTATGCAACTTCATTAACCTTATTTTCACTGCAATAATACCATCGTCATCATCCAAGGAGGAGGATGATGAAGAACAAGCTCCTGTATTATTATAAGCTAACAAGATTGGTAATGACAGCAAAGTAATTCAAGGGTTAATCAGTGTAGTCAATGATTACCAAAACCAACAAAGTGTCGAAGTGTCAGAGGCAAGTATGAAAGCCATACTATCAGCACAAGAAGACGGAACAGTATACCGCGAAAACATGGTTAAAGAAGGTGTAGTGGATGCATTAGTGAGGTGCATTATGGAAGTAGTGGAAGGGAAAGAAAAGAGGAGGTTATTAGGAGGGAAAGCAACAAAGGGGCTTGAAAGGCGGTTGGAATTGGAAACTGGGAAGCAAAGATTCTTCATCATGGGAAGAGATGATGGGGTGAAAGCACCGATAAAGATGTTTAGAGTGTTAGCAGGAGATGATGAAGGGAGTGAAAATTACCGGTCGGGTTAAGACGGGTCAAGTTATTTTGGGTTAAGTCGACATACTTAAATGGGTCGAGTAGGGTTCGAGTCGATACACTTACGAGACCGGTTTACTCGGGTTAAGAATCGTAATAGGTCGGTTCAGTTCAGTCGATTATCTGATTATGGAGTTATGTCGGGTCAACTAGCTTTACTAGATCTACTCATTTCAATTTTCGGGTCTTTCATGGGTCAGTGAGAGTGTATTTTCGGGTCGCGCTTCGAAAATAAGTGGGTCAATTCGGTCAAACATATTTTGGAGATAGTCTAAGACTAAGCATATTTGCCATCAAGGTAGTCTAAGACTATAATGTGTTGTTGTGTTCATTGTACCTCTTGGAGGTGTGATTTGGTGCGTTTAGATTAAAGATTGAATCTTTAATTGCTGGAAATTTCAGTTGAAGATGCTGGGAATAGTCAATACAGACCTTAAGAAATGTTTTGGAGGATGACCAGTCTTTATTAGCTTGGCTTGAGTCAGCACACTCTCCTCCAACAACTGATTAGAGTAAGTTGTAGGCATCATGTGTTTCAGGAGGCTCTGTGAACGAGATTGCATGCAGGTCCATCTGGTGAGACTGAATACAAAACGCTACCAGGTGGTCAATCTCGGGAAAATGGATCAGAGGAATTCGGGAGGATGTTAGGGAGACATCGAAAATGTGATAATGATTCATCCAAAAGTGAATACGAGACATCAGCAATAGAATGTGACCGGGTTTTTTTTGCCACCAGAATGTAACAGAATTGTAGGTAGAGAAGATGAAGAATTGTCTTTCATAAAGAGGTCGGTTATATGGAAAATGATACAGTGGATGGAAATATTGAAGTAGGTTCCACGTACAAAAGCCACATTTCAGGGGTCCTGTATATATACCTGCAAAGAAGAATGTCGGGAGGGACTGACTATAGAGAGAATGGTGACATACACGAGTATAGTAGAAAAGATATCAAGGGCGCGTATAGAAGTGGAAGAAAATGTTTTGGAAGGGTACGAGGAGTGAGGGAATGGCCGGAGCAGATGCACAAGTAGGAGGACGGAGAGATTACGGTGGGGGAGGCGAGTGTACAAGCTGTCATGCTCACTGTTCAACAGAAATTTGACAAACTTGCTGCTTTATTTATCCAGAAAAAGGGTTTGGAATATCCTACTTTGAAGAAAAATAATGGTTGGATTAATGTATGTAACCAATATTGGAGTAGTAAAAGTAAATAAAATTTTCAAAATTTGTAATAGCGTCTAATGGTCGAATATTTGTACATCATCCGTCTCAATCATTTGTACTGTGCTTGAATGTGTTAGCGTTTTAATATATGTAAGTGTGATCTCGGATCTTGCAATGATCTACAGGTAAAATGAATCAATAAGTTAAAGTGTAATTACTGATGAGTACACTGTACACGGCTATATATGAATAAGATAGATTTCACTTCATATATTTTCACATTATTTGATAGCTATTAATAACTTATTTAATTACTTTAAAGTTATGCTACTAATTAATACTCCGTAGTATAAACAAATTATTGGGTTAGTCCATATGTTTTGTTATAATTTCTAACGTACGTTTTTTAGAACATACCCGTGAAATTCATGGGTTTAAACCTATTAATCTAATAATCCGTATAAGGAGTCAAATTTTTATGAAGTGTAGATAAAATAAGATAACCACCAAAAAGTAATTGGGAAAAAAAGATATCATTGGACTAACTTTATAAATTATTTGAAATATCAACCGTTAATCAATTTTTTTTTATAATATTTGGATATAAGAGTATTAGAATAATTATTTTGTTCAAACAAATTTTTCCATTTCACATTTCCTTCAAATTTGTGAGAAACCTAATGTATGTAGACGATTTTTCACTAGGTAGAATAACACGTGAAAATCTGTACAATAATTGTTGAAAGAACAACCGCGCACCAACTATATACTATGCTAATGGTAGAGCCAATTCCCTATTCGGTTTACCCGGCAACTGTTCGTCATTTAATTTCCATATGCTTCGCTATAGCCATTAACAAGAGTCAATGTCGATCATTGTCTCACGCGGGTCGTCTTTATCTTTCCAAACCCGTGTTCACCCATGATCAACTACTATACGTTGCAATATCAAGGGTCACCAACAAGCGTGAACATTAGATTCTTATTTGGGATAGTAATAAACACACTTCCGAAACTACTACTAATGTCGTATATTAAGAAGTGTTCTAATATTTATAATTTCATGTTTGTATATTTGTGCAAATATTTTTTTTTTGTCATTTCTAACTATAATTTTTCACTTTCAAGTACATGTCATTCTCAGTTCGGAAAATCTAACGAGTTTTTTTTATTCCGTATTACTTATTTTGATATGAGCAATTGCAGTTTGGATCGATATAAACTATTTGTTATTTTATCGAATCACTTCGACGTGTTTTTTTATGCCACCGTGCAATTTGCACGGGTTTTAACCTAGTAAATTTCATAACAGAAAGATATTTATAAATAATAGATATTACTCGGTATATAGGTTATTAGACGACTCTTACCTTAGGTTGTACGTACATCTAGTTTAATAGTTAATGACAAATTAAGCATTCATCATAAATTTCTAACGGGTTCACTCTCGCTCTTTCGAAGCCTAGGCCTTGCTCGTCCTCATACAGACTTTAGACTTTAGTTGTTGGGTAAGATAGTCTCGTAAGTTAAGACCAACTCATTATCTAAGAGAGACTAATTATTGGGTAAAATAATCCCATAAATTAAGATCTAATTCATTATCTAAAAGTTCAGTGGATACTTTGTTAAAATCTTTTTTTTTAACAATATCAACATTTGTAATTTAAGTTACTCCACATCTCTTTACGGATCAGTATTAGTATGCTATAAAACGGTCCCACTAGCTCACCGTTAACAGTTGGTCTCTCTTGCGACGGATATTAAGACGGGTCAAGTAGATACCACTTGAAGGGAAAAGGACAAAGGGCCCCCCAACTTCACTTTTGTCTTATCCCACTTACTTGGTACCTATTTGACCCGTCATACGTTTGCGACGGATATCTCCGTCACAAACAAGAATTTGTGCACCGTCAATTAGTTGAAGCTCTGTACACTTTTATTTGATTTAAGAAGTTATACATATAGTCTTGGGTGCTTGTACCTTTGATCATTGATGTGCGTGATTTCTACCGTAGGCAGCAGTAGCACTAACAGAAGTTGAAGTTGTTGTACAAGTATAAAAAATGCATATGTAGGTGTTCCCTAGTGTACAAATACTTAGGTAGATAGGGGCTATTAGTGTTTGATTATTAGCCTTTCAGACAGGAGTAGGAGTACACACTACGCACTAGCTGTTCCTGTATGTACGTACGTATGCCTCTATAAGTCTACTGAAGGTCAAGGTCATAGCGCAGCGCCTTTACTTGCATTGTATGAATAAACTTTAATACATTATGCCTTATGCTGGGAATAAGGCAAACAACAAGGGTCATGGAGCTGTTTTTTTTTTTAAGAAATAATCTCCTCATGTTAACATGATTGAAGTCTACGTATACATACAACAATAAGCCGCACGGCCGGTTTTGGTAGGGCTAGGGCTCTTCCTCCTCACTAATCTGCTCCTTATCTCCATTTTATCACTAGAATTTGCTTTGATTGATTATATATACTCAAACAGGCAAACATGACTCGATATCACCCAGGATAATAAGGTCCATTCATGCATGCTTGACTAAGTGACAGAACTGAACTAAATGAGCTAGGTATAAATGAATTAAGCTCTTGCTCTTGGTATGAAGTCAAGTAGTCAACTAACAATAGATTTCTAAAAAGTACTCGGTAGAAAGTTGTTTTTATCTTCATTTAGACTCGGTCAAGTCAACTTATTATGATGAATAAGCTCCCTGCTTTTATTTGAACCTTCTTGGGCATCTCATCGTTACTCGTTAGAGCTATGTTCTCTTGGCTTCTAACATGTCAGCCCTGCAGTCCATTAATCTTGGCTTAACAAGAACCATACAGAAATCTACAGTATTAATTTGTGTATTGTTCAACTTGTTTGATCTAACCTTTTTTGATATTCTACTTAATTATTTAATATTCTTTGAAAGTTGGAGAAAGTACGGTTTTTTGTTTTTGTAATTATCCCCCAACTTCTGTGGGCGAACTTTCTGCCCATTGTAGTAGCTAGGTCCATATGAGAGCTAGATTCTTAAAGAATAAGTAGAGTAATTAGCTGTGGGGTGTTTAATGATGATGATGATGAGATACTTGTTGTGGCAATGGTAATTACTACATACATTTGCTTTTAAGCATAGACGACATACAGCAAATATCATTAGATCATCTTTAACGTACACTAACAATAACAAGTAAGAAAACTACATCATGTGTGTACCCTTTTCTCTTTTGGTGGTCCACAATGATAGTTTATCAAAGTCGCGGTACATTAACATTCCTTTCACTCTTTTGATTATCCCAGCAAAAAGGAGTTGAAAACATGATTAATGAAATAAGGGATTGTCTGCCACTGTATGTCCTCTACTATGTCCTTAAGCAAACAAGTAGTAGTTGTCATGTTCCTTACATTCCTCACTAATGTCTCCTACATACTTATACATACATACATACATACATACTTCCTACTCCATCTTTCTTAACCATAAAAACGTACAACCTACATACATACTCTTGCTACCTAAGCTTGATCCTTCATTTTAATTCGATCTCCTGTCCGCCCTACGGATCGGATTCAATCAAACAAATAAAATGTCAGATAAGTTGTATTATTGGCAAAGGTGTTTGATCTTTAGCTTGCTGCTGCTTCTTGCTTCTTCTTCTTCATGTATAATAATGTCATCCGAAGCAAGTAGATTACCTAAGGCGGCGGCTGTTACTTGGGAACAAATGCTTCCTAAAACTAGGCTTCCTCACCATTCTTCTGCTCCTTCCAAGAGAACCAATTCTATACAACATACTTCTCACTCTGATTCTTCAACATTAGCACAAGTTCAGGGCACTTTTCCTTCACAAAACCGCAAGCTAAGGTAGTTTGTTCCGTTCTGATCGAGTTCAATTTGAATTCAAGTCACGTCGTGCTTGGGTATTACACTATTACATACGATCCCTTTCAACGATTTATAATCTAAGGTAGTACTAGTACAGTTGATATATCTGGTTTCGGGGTGCCTGCCGGGTTTGTATAGTTTGATCAACTTGGTCACATGAATGAAGATTTCATCTACAAAGTAGATCGAGGCTTCTCTTCTTTTGTTAGAATGTATGTATGGTTGGTTAGCAAATTCATTTTTCTCCAGATATATATTGTTAACATCTCTGATTGAAATCTCTCTAAACTTGTATATTGTGTCATTTTGGTATATAGATAGATAGATAGCAGATATTCAGCAATACTACAAAGTCGCTACTGTACTGTACGATTATTCTACCTTACAAAGAGTAATTCTGTTATAATAACAATCCATACATATTAATTGGATTATTTGAATAGTAAGTCAGCCTACACAGGTTACTCAATCTGAGAACCATCAACTTGATCAGAACCTTGAGAATTCCATTAAATTAATTTTTTTTATTTTTCAAAATTTAATGATATATTTGAATTCGTCATATAACTTAATGGCTGAGTAACATATTTTTCGGTAAAAAAGAATCTCATCTTGTGACGGAAACAGAAACATACGTATAAGTTTAGTGTACCTAATACTCGTTTCAGTGTATCTAATTTTTTTATGTACCTTGTTGCATTTTCAGTGTACCTAAATTGCATTTCAGTGTACCTTTTCAATTTTTCGTGAATAAATAGCAATATTTCTTAATATTTTTAATAAAATATGATTAGTTATGCCTTATAAAGTATTTGAATAAATGAAGCTAAGGGTAAATTAGTCATCTAAATTTTCGAAAAAAAATGAATTGAGTTTTTATTAAGATTTTCACGGTTCTCAGCAAGTGGTGGTTCTCACCGGATCTTGACTCTCTCTCTCTCTCTCTCTCTCTCTCTCTCTCTCTCTCTCTCTCTCTCTCTCTCTCTCTCTCTCTCTCTCTCTCTCTCTCTCTCTCTCTCTCTCTCTCTCTCTCTCTCTCTCTCTCTCTCTCTCTCTCTCTCTCTCTCTCTCTCTCTCTCTCTCTCTCTCTCTCTCTCTCTCTCTCTCTCTCTCTCTCTCTCTATATATATATATATATATATATATATATATATATATATATATATAGAAAAGGGATAAAGGTAGTTTGGGTAAAAGTGGAAAGTTGGGAAGTTGTGTTTATGGCCCTTGATTTGGGTTGGATGGATGGCCTAGATTAATCACAAAAAAAAAAAAAAAAAAAGAGGAGATGAAGTGCGTGGAATGACTGCGAGAATTACCGAGTCAAGTAAAATCGATGAAGAATTAGTCCTCGACGTCAAAGGTTTAGGTGACGAGATTAACCAAGGAACCATATCTTACTTGGGTTCGGGATACTACGACAAATCTCGAGTCCTGATTCAACTCATTGAGGAGTGATTATTCTATTACTATTATTATTAGGAATAAAGAGTGGAGGTTTCCTAAACACTTTCACTATAATATTATTAGTAAAGAATAGTATCTTAGGAGTACTAGTTTTCCTAATTTCTTTAGGAGAATTATTTTATTTCCTATTGTCGGTTGTTTGGAAATAAGGCAAGTATGCCATAATTATTTCGTGTGCAGCAAGGCATAGAGCTATTTGCTTACACTATAAATAGGGAACACGATCATTGTTATTTGATCATCGAATATTTATAAAAAGTTCAAGTTTTATTGGTTACAATTTGCATAAACTCGGATCGACGTGATTTCGTTCCAAATCAGGTTAGTGTTTGACGTGATCAAACTCTAATTTCGATTGTTGTTCAATAGGTCTTGAATATCAATCATTCATTGTTCTAGTTACAGGTCTAACTCGAGCAAATATCCGTTTTTATTTACGTCAAGTCATATATTATGGGTATTTTGCTAGTGCTAGTACTATTTCTTTATTACAATCCTACGTTGGTCTAATTATTACAATAGTGCGCCTCTTGTCATTCAAGTTCGAAGTCCGTTATTTTAATAAGTTCAGTTCGTTTAATACTTGTTGCTTCCGCATATACGAAAGTTCATAATTTTCGTATCATTAGTGGTATCAGAGCCAACGCAATGGCTGATTGGGATGATGAAACCGTCCTTGCCCAAGTACGGGAGTTACTACGCACAAGACCGACGGGGCTCCGAACTGGCCTGAGACAAAAACCCGTCGACGAGTTTAAGATTAACGAGCTTCCAGAATTCACCGGAGGACCCGACCCAGAGGATTATTTGGATTGCGAAAGAAAAATTGAACGCATGTTCGAGTTCAAGGACCTATCCGACGAGAAGAGTTGTAAGTACGCAATTCTTAAACTTGCTTGAAGTGCTTCATTATGGTATGAAAATTTGAAGGTTCAAAGAACACGGGCCGGAAAAGAGAAAATCGCTTCTTGGGATACTTTGAAAAGGAAACTACGAAAAAGATATGTGCCATCGTCGTATAAATTTACCTTGTATCGAAAGATTGCTGACTTAATGCAGGGAAAGTTGAGTGTTAGTGAGTATATTGACGAGTTCGAGAAACTGACGCTAATGGGTGACATAGAAGAACACGAAGAGCAGAAGATGGCTTAATTTTTGCGTGGCTTAAACCGAGGTATAGCAAACACAATCGAACTACAACAATATTCTGATTTCGATACATTGTGTGGGTTATGTTTGAAGGTAGAAGCACAAGGCAAGGCTAAATATGGATCGAGCGAGTCGAGCAAGACTACTACGTGGTCTAAACCCGAGGCATCAAAGACTCCGACTACGAGTTCTGCATTGGTACCCATTGTTCCCAAGACAGTCACCACCTCTAAGGAGCAAAGCTTGAGTAAAGTTCGTTGCTTTAAGTGTCAAGGTTTTGGGCATTACCAAAATGCATGTCCGAACAAGCGTAATATCACACTTATGGAAGCAATGTCCGCCCGAGAAGAATTATTCAAGGAGGAGGATGATACGGTAGGGGGTATTTTTACACCCGTTGAGACCGAGGCAGAAAAGGAGTACGAAGAGGAATACAATGCACCAGTTTATGATACGGTATTGGTGCTAAGGTCGCTGCAAACTCAATCCGAGTCCATCGTGAACGAACAACGGGATCAAAATTTTCACACTAAGTGTCAGGTGAAGGACAAGTGGTGTAGCTTGATAATAGATGGAGGAAGTTGTATCAATGTCGCCTCAAGCGAGATGGTATCAAATTAGCTTTGGAGACCTCGACCCACCCTAAACCATATGCCTTACATTGGCTCGACGACGGAAGTAAGGTTAGGGTATCGAAACAAGTCCGGGTTGGCTTAGCAATGGGTTCATATCGAGATGAGGTACTATGTGACGTAATCCCGATGGATGCTTGTCATATCCTCTTAGGGCGTCCCTGGCAATTTGATCGCGACGTAGTGCACCGAGGTAGAAGTAATGAGTATGAACTACGTGATCAAGGAAGAAAGATCGTGTTGAAGCCTATGTCTCCGCAAGCTATTCGTTTAATGAGTATGAATCGAGGTAAGAAACCTAATCTCTCGGTTTTTGCTAGCGAGCAGGAGGTCAAAGAAACGTTGGATAGTGGGGAGTATGTTTACCTACTAATAGCCAACGAGGTTAACCAAAATAAAACCACGAGCCAAGAAGATGGAGATTTAAAAAAGTTGCTGGAAGAATACCATGACGTGTTCCCCGATGAGCTACCCCCGGGATTGCCTCCAATTCGAGGAATAGAGCATCAAATTGACCTTATTCCGGGAGCCGCTCTACCCAACAAGGCCGCCTATAGAAGTAATCCCGAGGAGACTAAGGAACTTCAAAGGCATATTGAGGAGCTAATGCAACGAGGATATGTCCGAGAGAGTCTTAGTCCATGTGCGGTTCCAACTTTAGTTGTACCTAAGAAAGACGGAACTTGGAGAATGTGTATAGACAGTAGGGCAGTAAACAGCATCACAATCAAATATCGTTTCCCCATTCCGAGGTTAGACGATATGCTCGACGAGTTGCATGGCTCGAATGTATTTTCTAAGATCGATTTAAGGAGCGGATATCATCAAATTCCCATGAGAGAAGGAGACGAGTGGAAGACAGCCTTCAAGACTAAACATGGGCTATATGAGTGGACGGTTATGCCATTCGGACTCACCAATGCACCTAGCACGTTTATGAGATTGATGAACGAGATGCTTAAGCCTTTCTTGGGAAAATTTGTGGTGGTATATTTAGATGATATTTTGGTATATAGCGAGAATACGGAGGTGCATCTTAACCATCTCAGGGAAGTATTTGAGACTCTTAGAGCTCAAAAACTATACAGGAAAATGAAGAAGTGTACCTTCTTGGTCGATAACGTGATATTCCTAGGCTACGTAGTCTCTAAAGACGGAGTTTCAGTAGACCAAGGGAAGATCGAGGCTATCCGTTCTTGGCCAGCTCCTAAAACCGTAACCGAGGTACGTTCCTTCCATGGTCTTGCTTCGTTTTACAGGAGATTCATTCGAGATTTCAGCACTGTTACCAGCCCGATAACCGAATGCATGAAGAAGGGAGTATTTGTTTGGACCGAGGCAGCTCAACGAGCATTCGAGTTGATTAAAGTCAAGTTGTGCGAGGCCCCTGTATTGGCACTACCCGATTTTTCGCAACCTTTTGAGATTGAATGTGACGCTAGTGGAGTCGGAATTGGAGCTGTGTTAATTCAAGGAAAAAGACCGATAGCTTATTTCTCCGAGAAGTTGAATGGTGCTCGTTTGAATTATTCTACTTACGACAAGGAATTTTATGCGATCGTTCGAGCACTCGAACATTGAGTCATTATCTTAGGCCGAATCACTTTATTCTACATTCGGATCACGAATCCTTGAAGTATATTAACGGGCAGCAAAAGTTGAATGCTCGTCATGCTAAATGGGTTCAATTCTTGCAGTCATTCCATTTCTCTTCCAAGTATAAGGACGGAAAAAGTAATGTCGTCGCCGATGCACTGTCACGTCGGTATGCATTAATTTCTACCTTGGAGACCCGATTACTTGGATTCGAGTGTTTAAAAGAGTGCTATGAGGAGGACGCTGATTTTGGTGTAATTTTTCGAGAATGCGAGACCGGAGTATTTAAGGACTATATTCGGCAAGATGGGTTTCTTTTTAAAGGGAATCAATTATGCGTGCCGAAGCATTCTATTCGAGAATTACTTGTTCGGGAAGCTCATGGGGGTGGATTGGCTGGTCATTTCGGAATACAAAAGACGTTGGAGGTGTTACGGGAGCATTTTCATTGGCCAAAAATGCAGGGCGATATCCATAGCATCGTAACTAAATGTGTGACCTGTAAGATCGTGAAAAGTAGTTTCAAGCCTGGAGAGTATATACCGTTACCGGTGCCTAGTCGTCCGTGGGATGACGTATCTATGGATTTCATTGTCGCTTTACCTCGGACACAGCGAGGTTGCGATGCTATTATGGTAGTGGTGGACCGATTCTCGAAAATGGCTCATTTTGTTGCGTGCAATAAGACGGATGATGCCAGTCATGTTGCGGATTTATATTTTCGAGAAATCGTGAGACTACATGGTATTCCACACACGATTGTTTCGGATCGGGATTCAAAATTCCTTAGCTATTTTTGGAATACTCTGTGGCGGAAAGTAGGTACGAAACTCTTGTTCAGTACTTCCCATCACCCACAAACCGATGGTCAGACGGAAGTAACTAATCGCATACTAGGAACAATTCTGAGAGGTTTGGTGAGCAAGACCCAAAAGGATTGGGATATTAAGCTAGCTCATGCAGAGTTTGCCTACAATCGGTCTCCGACATTTGCAACCAAGCACTCTCCGTTCGAGATTTTGTATGGTATCAATCCATATGTGCCTTTGGATTTACTACCATTGCCCAAGGATGAACTCGTGCATAAGGATGCTGAGGCCAAATTAAAATCAATGCTCAAGTTGCACGATCAGGTAAAGGGACGAATCGAGGCTGTAAATGCGGTTTACCAGAGACGTTCCAATAAGCATCGAAGGCCCAAGCTATTTAATCCAGGTGATCTAGTGTGGCTACATTTAAGGAAAGAAAGGTTTCCGAGCAAAAGGAAGAACAAATTAATGCCACGGGCGGAAGGACCATACAAGGTTGTGAGTCGGGTTAATGATAATGCCTATCAAATCGAGTTACCAGGAGGATATGGTGTTCATGCTACTTTTAATGTCGGTGATTTGTCTCCATATCTTGATGACGACGGGCTAAGCGAATTGAGGACAATTCCTTCCAAAGGAGGAGGGGATGGTGCGAGAATTACCGAGTCAAGTAAAATCGATGAAGAATTAGTCCTCGACGTGAAAGGTTTAGGTGACGAGATTAACCAAGGAACCATATCTTACTTGGGTTCGGGATACTACGACAAATCTCGAGTCCTGATTCAACTCATTGAGGAGTGATTATTATATTACTATTATTATTAGGAATAAAGAGTGGAGGTTTCCTAAACACTTTCACTATAATATTATTAGTAAAGAATAGTATCTTAGGAGTACTAGTTTTCCTAATTTCTTTAGGAGAATTATTTTATTTCCTATTGTCGGTTGTTTAGAAATAAGGCAAGTTTGCCATAATTATTTCGTGTGCAGCAAGGCATAGAGCTATTTGCTTACACTATAAATAGGGAACACCATCATTGTTATTTGATCATCGAATATTTATAAAAAGTTCAAGTTTTATTGGTTACAATTTGCATAAACTCGGATCGACGTGATTTCGTTCCAAATCAGGTTAGTGTTTGACGTGATCAAACTCTAATTTCGATTGTTGTTTAATAGGTCTTGAATATCAATCATTCATTGTTCTAGTTACAGGTCTAACTCGAGCAAATATCCGTTTTTATTTACGTCAAGTCATATATTGTGGGTATTTTGCTAGTGCTAGTACTATTTCTTTATTACAATCCTACGTTGGTCTAATTATTACAATAGTGCGCCTCTTGTCATTCAAGTTCGAAGTTTGTTATTTTAATAAGTTCAGTTCGTTTAATACTTGTTGCTTCCGCATATACGAAAGTTCATAATTTTCGTATCAGACTAGTAGCAGGCAGTAGCAGACAGGAGCAGAGCAACAGCAGGTAAAGCAGAGCACTCTCACTCAATCTTTCATCATTTCCATCACCAATAGCCACCTTCTTTCTCTCAATTGTTCACCATTTCGCAGCGCAATCTTTCACCAAAATTCACTCTCTCACTAAAATTCAAAAATTCATCCTATTGCTCACCATTTCATTTTATTAAAATTCAAAATTCATCCCAAATCAATATTCATCTCCTTATTTATACTATCATGCAAAATAACTGAACCCTAATTCGTAATCTGTTCTACATGTACATGCTCCAATGGTATTGTTTCTTGAAGATTCGTCTGTGCTCGAAATTGTCCAGTCGAAAATTCCTGTTCAACTTGCAGGAGGTAAGATGAGTACATACATATATATTTGGTATCTTGCATTTCGAATTCCATTTTTTTGTTTGGTTTGTTAATTTCAAAAGTTATACAGTTGTAATGTCACAACCACACTCTATATGATGGACAGTCGCACAGTTATAACGTGGTAGTCACACTTAATATGATAGACAGTCACACGTTCCGCACAGTTATAACGTGGTAGTCACAACCACACTCTATATGATGGACAGTCGCACAGTTATAACGTGGTAGTCACACTTAATATGATAGACAGTCACACGTTCCACGTCATTGTAGCTTTTCTGCTGTAGTTGTATTATGTGAAGTTGCAGTTGTATTATTCCAAATATTGGTGTTGGTAAGACTGATATATTTATTACGTTACATTCATTATCCACACGTTCACCATTGTTATGTTTATTATTGTTATTTTTTTGGTTGTCGAGTATTGTACTTATAGTTCTTATGCGTTGTCGAGTATTTATTATAGTTTAACCCATGCAACTTATATCACGTGATTATTTCCAACTATTTCTAACTACTTTTTAGTAAAATCATGCTGTTATATGAGCAATGCCACAGTCGCTGTTGAGAAAGGTCACATTTCATGAAGGTTAGAGACGAATGCGTGCGTTGCAAGATTGATAGCGTGTAATATAGGGATTCTTTTTATCGACAGTAGTTTAACCCATGCAACTTATTATATCACGTGATTGTACACCTCAATACGTGTGACTATGCAACTCATAGCATGTGATTGTACACATCAACATGTGTGACTATGCTAAGTGAACTTTGTGATTATTTCTAACTATTTCTAAGTAGTGTAAACTTTGTGATAGTGTTTTTTGTTTTTATTGTTCCAACCTATATGCCAGCGGAAGACACAGTGATTGTCCCTTACGTAGGGCAGAAGTTCGCGGACATCGATGGAGCATTCAAGTTTTATCAAGCTTACGCATTTTATCTTGGTTTTGAGGTGAAGAGGTACACGACAACTAGATCATCTGATGGTTCGATCAAGAAGAAATTGTTGGCTTGTAACAAGGAGGGCAAAACATCCAGCCAGAGCATGGTGAAGCTGTCGAGCACCGGAGAGAAGGAGGGGCAAGAGTATTGGGATCGTACGAACCCAAAAGGATTACGAAGGCGACGAGGACGCAATGTGGAGCAAGAATCAGCCTCTGTGCAATGATCGGGGGGTTTTATATTGAAGAGTTCATCGAGGAACACAACCACGATCTTGTGATGGTTAAGGACCGAGAGTTTCAAAAGTCATCTCGAAATTTATCAAGATATCACAAGGAGATGATCGTTTGTAACTCGAGGGGGCGTAATGTCTGTCAACAATGTTGTTAGTGTATGGTTGACTGCTAACTCTGCGCGACTAATGCAGTTTGCAATTTTGTGTGTGCAGCTGAAAATCGGGGCGACTCGGACATACAGGATGTGCAAGGAGTTGTCGGGCGGATATTAGAATATCGGAGCATCGTTGGTTGATTTCAAGAACTGGGGGAGGGACGTCAAGTGCTTCGTCCACGAGCAGGATGGTCAGTTGTTCATAGACCGGTTCAAGAGTTTGAGGGACAGTCAGGAGGATTTCTACTTTGACTACGATGTGGATACAGACGGGAGCTTACGCAGGGTCATTTGGGCGGATGGTGCAGCTCGAAGGAACTACGCGGCATTCGGGGATGCAGTTTCGTTCGACCCAACGTACGGAACCAACGTGTATTCCATGGTGTTCACACCGTTCACTGGCATGGACAACCACAAACGGTCTGTCACGTTCTGTGGGGCATTGCTATTTAAGGAGGACTACGAGTCATTTACATGGTTCCTCTCCCGGTTTCTGGAAGCCATGGGCGGGAAGGAACCGTGTTATATCATTACAGACGAGGATCCCGGAATTTTAAAAGCCGTCCCGGAAATATTCAAAGCAGCGCACCAACGGTGCTGCACGTGGCACATCATGAACAAGGTTCCAGCAAAGTACGGCAAATCAAGTGAGGAGGCCTCGGAATTCGTAAAAGCCCTCAATGCAATTATATGGGACGATGACATCGAGGCGTCGGAGTTCGACGACAGGTGGGGGCGGATCATGATTGACCATGATGCTGTTGGAATCGAATGGTTTGAAAATATGTTCGAAGACAGGAGCAAATGGGTCGCCGCGCATTGCAGGGAGGTGAGGATGTCCGGAATTATGAGGCGCAGAGATCAGAGAGCGAGAACAGTTTCTTCAAAAAGTTTGAAGACAACAATGGTACGTTGGTCCAGTTCTGGATGCGTTTCGAAAGTGCGATGGACCAACAGAGGCACATGCAGAAGAGGCTAGACAACGATAACCGGCAGTCATTCCCCAAAATTGGATCGACGAATCCGATGGAGAGCCACGCGGCAAGGGTGTACACGCACGTGGCTTTTGCACACTTTCAGGAAGAGGTTAAGTTTTCGTTCTACACGTGCAGCGTCCGTGGGTATCAGGAGAAGGACGGGATCGAAGCGACAACAGTACTGGACTCCATCCGGGACCGCAACTACATTGTTGAATACAATCCAGGTACTGGCATAGAAAATCACTGGCCATGTCGTGTAGCCATAGTCACATAGCCTGACTATATGATCCAAACGTAACGAGTTTGATTCCATAATTCATTGAATGTGACTATACACAATAAAGGGTGCGACTCTGGAATGCGGTGCGTGTGATTGTACAACGCAATTCGTTTGATTCTGCGACAAGGACTGTGACTATGCAGCATAACGGGTGTGACTGTATTCTATCAAGGTTGTGATCATATATTTAGAAAGTCACATCTCGTACGTTGCGTAGCCACTGTCCGTACGGTCAGGAGTCGCACTCTTTATGTGTTTCTTAATGCACTCGCAGGTACCTGTGAGATCAGCTGTACTTGCAGGAAGTTCGGTCGGTATGGAATTCTTTGTAGGCATGCCATTTGGATATACTCTTCGAAAGGACGGGAGACATCCCGGATTGGTACGTGGCATGTAGATGGACAAGGGATGCTCTACGTAATGTTAATGCGTGTCCCTTGTCAGAGAGTCGCCTAAGCGATGATAAGGCTGTTAAAGTCACGAGGCTATTTTCGGAGTTCTATGAGACCGTCAATCATGTCAGAAAAATGGGTAAGGAAGACGTTAGTAATCTAGCTGACGTCATTCGCGACTTCAGGTCCGATATTGCCCTTACTGACCCTTGTAGCAAGACACAAGAATTAGAGGAGATCCTTGGATGTACGAGCGCAATTGAAATAACCATATTGCCCCCGAAGAAAGCCAAGAACAAGGGCAGTGGGAAGCAGATTCTTTCTTCTAAGGCGAAGGCTGCTGCAATTGCCGCCAAGCCTAAACGGTTGTGTAAGAACTGCAAGAGGATAGGTCACCATGACAAGAGGAACTGCCCCAACCCATTTGCTGAGTACCCACCGATTGCTGACTTGTCTGTCGATGTTGAGGAGGAGGAGGATGAGGACCCGGCAGGGATTGCCGAGGAGGATTGTTCATGAATATCATATGTTACTTAGGAACATTCTTTTTGGGAACACAAAGGTTGTCGATGTTTGAAATGGTCAAGGTCCGTGACATTGCTTTCGTATATTGCGGACCTCAATCATTTCTAATATGGTGTAAGTTGTAGATCATGGGGTTTTTTTTTAATTTTTTTGTGAAACATAAAGACTTGGCGGCATTTGAAATGGTCAAGCTCCGTGATTTTGTTTACGTCTATTGCGGACCTTAATTATTTCTAATATGGCGTAGTCGTAAAGCATGGGGGTCCATAAAATTGGTTATGTTTTTTGGATTGTAAGAATACATTGAGGAACGTAGTCGTTTTCATTCTGGAATGCATCATCTTTGGCTACAAATACATTCTGTACAGCAACATTAATATTTGGTTGACACGAAACAAGTGAGTGTGATTGTTCAACGCAATGAGTGCGACTTTACAGTAGGCAGTGCGTGACTGTAGAACAAGAGGTGGAGTGTGATTGTAATTATGGGAGTGTGATTGTACAAGGCAATGACTGTGATTCTACAATACACTGTCTGTGATTCTACAAAATGAAGTTAGAAATCTAAACCGGTTTTATGACATGATGACTGTGACTGTACGCCATGTTTAGTGTGACTATAAAACTTGTGAATTGTGACTATACACCATGTGTCTGTACATTAGAAAAGTAGCAAAGGAAATAGAGAAGTAGCGAAATAGCGATGGAAATATTTTTACATTAGAAAAAGTCCATCTTTTACACAACATATAATACTTGCATACCATTAAACGCCGAAAACATTCTACGACATAATGCGGAAAACATCCATTGCATACCATTTAAACGCTACATGTTAACATTCATTAGAACTTAAAACACATAAAAAAGTTCGTTACTAAATGCTACATCTTAATCCATACATACTTAACCTTCGTACTTTTTAAGCATCTCCTTCAAGTTGGCCAAGTCGCGCTGGAATCCCTTCGTTGCGCGGGAACAGTACATAGACCTCTTCATGAAGAACTGGATGCATTTATCCAGTTCTGCCTCTTTATGTGTATCGCCAATGGACGCTACGAAGTTCCTCGTGTCAACTGCTGTTGCTGCTTGCTGCACGGCCTTTAATTCAATGGACATAGCGGTATTCAATAAACCCTCGTACTCCTCAGTCAATTTTCTGATTTCTTCTATCTTGCTTGCCATTTTTTTGAAAGTTTGAAGTGGAGTTGTGAAAAATGGGTTGGTATTTATAGAGGGGGAGGCAGTAAATAGGTGGTTGAAAATGCATGGGTTAGGCAGTAAAGGTGGGGTGAAAGTTGAATAGGGTAGGTGGGGGTGAAAATTTAATGGGTTAGGTGGGGTGCTTATCCTCATCAATTAATTAGGGTTAGGCGTTTGAGGTGGGTGTTTGTGTTCCTCAATGTTTCATTGAGAATCACAAACATCCCTTCACAGTCTCGGCTCGGTGTTTAACATTTGTCGTCGACATCGTTTTTTGGAATTTTTTTACGATTATTTCGCTTTATAATTTACAATGTAATTCACGAACCATTCGTCGGAAAACCAATATTTTGTTGTTTGTATGTGGCGATTCAAAATGCATCTTATGAATTATTTAAACTGAAAGAAAATGGATGGTGACATACGTGGGGGTTATTAAGTTAAATTAATCTAGTGAATTTAGTTTATTTTGTGGTTGTCTGTCATGACTCTGCGGAGTTTTTACTGGGACTGTGAGTCAGAAATTGCGTGACTGTATCACATCGCACATGCTACCCTGATACTGAGTTGTCATACATTTGATACTCAGAAGATACTCCAACATGAATTTTTTTTCTATGTTCACAAAAAAGTGTTTTTACTTCACTCTACATTCACGCCTTACGTTTCGTGTAGGGCTTCACGATATTGCTATCTTACGACTTGTATCGATTCCTTTCCATATCTTTGGCGCGTCATCCATGAAAGCACGAATTTTCGGCAACACGTCCTCACGTGCTCCATTCATGTCAGCAAGTACGAGGGCTGCCGCAACCTCGAAAGACAAGTAACGCCTCCCGAGCTTTGTCCCAATATCAGGGTGGGTGAACGGCGCACCGTCGTATAGGCACATGTGCATCAAGCAGAAAATGCCGGACTCCGGATCGTTCTTCTGGGCGCTCTGTCATTCCAATTTTACTTGTCGATGTGTAAATTTTGACATGTGACTGCTCTTAATCAGCCCCTTTTTGTCTATGTAGTCGATCAATGCTTGCAGCTGATGCAGTATTAGTTAACAGTAAACGTCAGCACTTATGGGAGCAGAATAATATTGACGCGGTGAAATAAAGCATATGCGTGCAACTTACTATTATGCTGGACATCTGGAACATATGCGACCCTGGGGCGTGTGTCTGGTGATCGAGAATATCAACTGTTCTATCCCTAAAGTTGACGCAGATGCACGCGCAGTGCCCCATAGTATGCACCGGAAAAACAGTTCGGCGTTCAAGTCGAATGTCCCGGCGCAGTCTTGTATGAATCTGTCCCATGCTTCGTACACACCGTCAGTGTCTTCGTCCGCAGGGGTACTTGAGTCGGGTCATTCCATTATACGGGTTAGTGAGTCCTAACAGATGGTGAATATTAGTTGCCATCAGTGACGGGGCCCGAGACAGTACTATATCATGTGCGTGACTGCACATAGCGAAGTGTGTAATTGTACAACTAAGTTGTGTGACTTTGCAGCGTACAGACTGTGACTATACAAGACTACATCATGTGCGTGGCTGTGCATCTTATATCACGTGATTGTACACCTCATCACGAGTGACCCTGACCGTGACTATGCAGTATCTAGCATGTGATTGTTCAAATTAACATGTGTGACTCTGCAATTCATGGCATGTGATTGTACACATCAACATGTGTGACTGGGCTAAGTGAACTTTGTGGTTATTTCTAACTATTACACGGACTTTACATCTTTTCAGTTAATGTGAATGGGGGGTCATTTGTACTATTGAATGCGATAGGTAAGAGGTAACTGGGGCATACTATGTGTTGAATTCCGAACCATGCCATCGTTGGGTCAGCGGGGGAGGATAACCCACGCCCGTGGTCGTCTGATTCGTACCAGTTCATGAGGTGCGACCAACACTCCAGCACAGCGGCGCTGATGCTATCTCCGGACAACAGAGTTTGAATGTCACGTCTCTGCAGCTGCGCATGAGTGCTGTAGGACCCTAATTGTTCACTGCGAGATTTTTGACACCGGTCAGTATGTGTAGTATGCAACTCGTATCAGTAAACAAAGACGATTACTCACCTTTCGTCGTACCTATTATCGTCAAGGAAGCAGTAGTCGGCGGTGTGCTTCCGCAGGACGGGCATCTTACTCGTCAGCGGTCGGTGCTGGCGAAACAAGGTCGACATGACAATGGTGCTGGGGTCAGGACTCCCTTGGTTCAAAGAGCAACCCAATCCATCCCCACAGCCCCGTATCCGAGACCTAACTGCCGACTGTCTTTCCTCTGGGACTGATCGGGGGGTGGGTTCAGGTGTTTTCAGTGATTTGCTCCGACGCTTGTTGGTGGGTTCCTTCACAGGAGTGGTTTCATGCGTACGGGCAGAGTCCAACGCTTCCTTGTATTTTCCGAATTTTTCCACTCTCTCCAAAACAGTGTCCCTCATTTTGTTCACGTCACTCAATATAAGGGTCACCGTGATTTCCGCCCTGCACATATTCATGGCCGCCATTGTCCCCAAGGAGCAGTGGAACGGGGACCCGTTGTACAGCATCATGTGGATCATCAGGTACACTCCGCAGTCATTGGCGGAGTACCCCACCCCCTGCCATGATAAGGGAACGTTTACCAATTTAAATGCACAGACCTTCTCACCTTTCTTCAGCCCTTGTCGTACCATGAACTCCCCCATCTTATCAGCCTGCAAAACAAGTTCAAACAGGTTCAGGTGGTGAACACATTCGCCGTCACATAATTGATGTAATATTATATTTAAAGGGCCTGACCGCTGTCCGAGCAATGCCATAGTAAGGCAACTTTGTAAAATCTTTATCGTACTTCCTGTTGTCGAGGTACTCTATTTGCTCAGTATTGAAGTTGATGTAGGCGCAACTGTAGTGGCCTTCGTCACCCGTTAAGATCGGGACGAACACCTGCAAACAATGTGTCAGGATTATGGGCAGACATGGTATAATCTGTGCCGATAACTACGAATAAACACTATGCGCAGGGTAATACCATGTCCGAGTCCAAAGCAAAGTCGGAGAAACTGTGTTTTATCCACTCGTTCCACACGTAAAATATTTCTTCGTTATGACTGTTGCCCTGGCCTCCTTTCCTCCACAATGCCAACATTGGGTGCTGCTCACATGCATTGATTGCAATACATGTAGTTAGCGTGTGTTTGACATGAGCGTGACTGCACACCTATAATTGTGTGACTGTGCAGCGTAAAAGGTGTGACTGTACGGCAACTAGTGCGTGACTGTACAGCCTGAAGTGCGTGACTGTACAGCCTGAAGTGCGTGACTGCGCAGTTTATAGTGGTGATTGGACAACATAATGTGTGTGACTGTACACACAATAGTGTGTAACTATACAGCCAATAGTGTGTGACTGTACAGCTAAATTGGGGGGTGAACGTACCGTAAGTCCAAGAGAGAAGTAACATCTACTGGTTACTCTTGGTGCTTTTTTTTTCGTACACCAGCTGGTTCAACAGCCTACACCAGCAGTCAATGACGTTATTCATCACCTGTAGGCCAGGCTCGAGCGTCTGCATGTCGCTCCTCGCTATACAGTCGTAATCTGTGAACTCGACCAGCATTTCGCTATAGACCAAACAAAGTCCCGATTAGCACATGCATTTAAAAAACAACACGAGCAGCACAATAAATACGTACCCCGACGGACGTGGCGTTGAGTGGTCAAAGACGTAGTCGATTACATCTTTCCGTACGTGCAGGATATCCCAGAAGATGACAATATTGGAGCACATGAATCCAGAGATTACAAACTTCCCCCTCAATATTTTCCCACAGTCCAACGTGCAGCCCAAATTGTCTAGAATCGTATCCATGCATTCAAATGCCACGTCGGAGTGGAAGATGTACCGATGATGTAGTTCCCTGGGGTGCGTCTTTTTACTCAATTTCTTCTTCCGTGTATCCAGAGTCACGCATGTCTTGCACAACTTGGTTTATCAGATTGTAGGCTTTAGCATCGAGGTGCGCCGCGCCCTCAATGACGGGGGCGTTCTCGGTAGTCTGCTTCAACTGGCCGGCCAACGAAGTGACTTGATCGACATACCGGAGGACAGCTGGATCTTCCCAGAATTGTTGGGAGGACGGGTCTTGACTTGGAACTGCGTTGTTCCTCGTCGATATTTCTCTTACTTTAATGGCAGCCTGCTCACAGAAACCGCAAAAGGCTAGCGGACACCTCTGGAAATTCATGAAAAAACGCCGGTCGTCCTATAACTCAGTTGAAGTCAAATCATTAGTGTGAAGCTCAGTGGTGTTGAGGCTGGCAGTGTGAGTATGACTAAGCACGTAATTGTGTGATTATACGGAATAAAGTGTGTGACTGTATAGCATAAAGTGTGCGACTGTACAGTTTGTAGCGTGTGACTGTGCACGTTATAGTACTGACTGGACAACGTAATGTGTGTGTCTATACAGGTAATAGTGTGTGACTCTACAGCTAATAGTATGTGACTATACAGCCAATAGTATGTGACTATACATCAGGATGAGTGTGATCATAACAGTTTTATGAATTGTATATGCTTTTATAAACATAGGTAGGGCTGTCAAATTAAATCGTTTAACGGACAAAGAGTTGATGATTTATTGATGATTTATAGAGTGGCTGGGAGATCACTTACATTAACCTCCTCGATGTCTTCCAACTGATTGTCTCTCTTAATCCCTGTCATTATTCTTTTGGGACTAGAGTGCTGGTTGTCAGAGGGCATCGTTATAGCGGGGGCGCCCTCGCTGCCTGTTGTCCCACATGTACGTGGGTACGTCACCTTCGAACGTAGCTGATTTCCCAGCGACCCTGTCTCCAGTTCCCCAGCGAGACGATCACATATTCTCCGTGCATCCCAATGTGCGATAAATGGTATGTCGCATCTGCAACTCTCGCTACGGAAATCCTGTCTCCTGTTCCCGAATCGAGACCACGTCCTCCACTGCGGCCAGCAGACTCAGGTCCAGTGAGTTGTTCGTTGTAGGCGCGAGGAATGATGACAACGCGAACAACACAAACCTGCGGACAAAGTCGTCGTCAGTGGTTTTGGTTACCATCAAATGTTCGTGCACCCTCCCTAATGTTATTAGCTTGCTGCTGTCCACCACACCAAAGTCTTTCCTCCAGGTACTCTTTAACCTGATCACGTCAGGTGAGTCTGCCCCTTTCTTGTTGCTGGTTGGGATTACTTTCAGCGGATGAGGGCCCAAAGGTAGCTGGAGGCAGTCGTGGATGTTGTACTTTGATATCATGAATGCCTCCTGGCGTAAGGCACGAAAAATATGGGACCCGTCAGAAAATGCACGGAGGAACATAACCGCGTGCTCAATGGGTACCGATTCAAGCCTCAGATCCAACAGCCCGCCGAATCCAACAGCACGCACCCTCTCTTTCTGATCATTCGATAATCGCCCAATTAGCTGGTGCAACCGCTTGGGCCTACATTGAATATCGGGCTGACCCTGTCGGCGGTCCC
Source organism: Agrostemma githago (assembly GCA_958450325.1). NCBI lineage: Eukaryota > Viridiplantae > Streptophyta > Magnoliopsida > Caryophyllales > Caryophyllaceae > Agrostemma > Agrostemma githago. The sequence goes on along the minus strand of OY288257.1, from coordinate 59,591,748 downwards.
CCCCTCTCCTCCTCCGAGACACACACAGGTATGTGGGGTCGGCCGTTGTATCAGATTTGACCCTCCTCTTTTTTTTTCGGTCTGCTTTCCTCAACACTTTCTGTCTCACCCACATCCAGATCGGCGACCGGTGTATCAAAAGTCACCCTTTTTTTTGTCTGCCTTCGTCAACGATTTCTGTCCCCCCCACATCCGTCTCGGCAACGATGTGGTCCCCGGATGTATCTTTAACAGACTTTAACAGACTTTACAACCAATCTATCATCAATTACATTTTCGCAGACCGATGTCTCTGCCATGGCTTTCTTCTTACTGGTCTTCGCTCGAACTTTGTTCTTCGCACCCGACTTTCTGTTACAATAATAACATGCGTAATGAGTGTGATTTTACAGTAAAAAGAGAGCGACTCTGCAACATAACGAATGTGACTATACAGCCTCAAACGTGTGACTATACAACCAACACTGCATGACTATACAACATAAAGCGTGTGACTTTGCATCATAACAAGTGCAACTGTGTAGATTCAAAGGTGTGATTGTACATCATTCTGTTACTTCACAACAAAATGTAACGAGTGCGACTATGTACCCTCAAACGGGTGACTGTATAACCAATTCTGTATGACTCTATAACCAACTCTGTGACTATACAACATAAAGCGTGTGACTTTGCATCATAACAAGTGCGACTGTGTAGATTCAAAGGTGTGATTGTACATCATTCTGTTACTTCACAACAAAATTTAACGAGTGCGACTATGTACTTTCATACGGGTGACTGTATAACCAATTCTGTATGACTGTATAACCAACTCTGTATGACTTTACAACTCTGTGAGTATACAATATAAAGCGTGTGACTTTGCATCATAACAAGTGCGACTGTGTAGATTCAAAGGTGTGATTGTACATCATTCTATTACTTCACAACAAAATGTAACGAGTGCGACTATGTATCTTCAAACGGGTGACTGTATAACCAATTCTGTATGACTGTACAACCAACTCTGTATGACTATTCAAATGTTAATTTTATTTCTTCCCAAACACCAAGTCTGTGACTATAAGACTGCTTTTACGTAAGCTTCAACATGGAAGCATGCAAAACTTCAACAAAAAACTGTCTACTCGATGGCACATGCATACTTACAATGACGACTATGGGAACTTCAACAAAGAAATAAAGACTTCATCTTTGGCTCTATAAATACAACTACTGTACAACTACGACCCCTTCAACTCAAAATTAGGGTTATAACTAGAGGAATAACAATTAATCAAGAATAAAAACTGTATGAATATTAGTTGTCAGAGAAAAAAAAAATTTCATCTTCGACTCTATAACTACAACTACTGTACAACTACAACAACTTCAACTCAAAATTAGGGTTATCGTGTTGGAAAAATGCTCTTTCAACATTTTTTATTGTTCATGCATGCCGGAGTTCTTGACCACATTTTAGGGTTCGTGAAAAAGGAATAAAAAAGGGTTGAACAAAAGGAAAATCGGAGGTCGAAAATTGAACATTCAACATACCTTTGTAGCATCACCGGAATTTTAGGCATTATCGGAGATGGAGAAGCTGCGGAAACGGAGATGGAGATGGAGATGGATTTTTTTTAGAGAGAGGAAGAGAGCGTTGAGTGATTGAGAGCTGGTGAAATGAATCGAAAATAGGTGAATGGGGAAGTGCAATGGGTTTGGGCGGGAGAATAGAGAGGAGGGAAATTAATTGGGGGTAGGTTGAGGGGGCTATTGACTGGTGATGGGTGATGGATGATGGCTGTCCGCAGCTTGTCAGTCCCGCAGCGCCTTTTTTTTTTTTTTTTAATACAATCTAAACCCATCCATCCACCGTCCATATTAAACTTAATGGATGGGTGGGATTAACACTAAGGGAGAGTTAGGGAGTTAGTAACTCCCTTGATCCCCCCATCTCTCTCTCTCTCTCTCTCTCTCTCTCTATATATATATATATATATATATATATATATATATATATATATATAGAGAGAGAGAGAGAGAGAGAGAGAGAGAGAGAGAGAGAGAGAGAGAGAGAGAGAGAGATGGGTTCTAATGAGTCCCTTTATATATGTTGAGTCCTTAAATCCTCATCCCATCCGTTGGATGGGATGAGGATGGATGGACAAGATGCATCCTAATATTTTGTATTTAAAAAAAAAAAAAAGAAGATTTAGTATCCTAAAATAACTGCCATGATTTTAGGAAACAATAACTCCCATAATCACAATCATTCCTCATTCATTCATTCATTCACGTTCATTCACAGGTTCATCAAAACCATGTAAAAAAAAACGCTCTCATCGATCATCACGTTCATTCATTCAATCAAATATGTGCTCGAAATTCCGTTACTATGAATTCAACGATCGCGACATCATCATTAACGGTTGATAAGCAATTCATCGAGTATAACAATGGTGAGTTTCGATATTGCTTTCATGTTTTGCGTCAATTTTTATTCATTATCTTGATTAATTTGCGTCAATTTGTGTTCATGTTTTGCGTCAATTTTCATGTTGATATTGTTTTCATGGTCGTGTCATTCATATTTTGCGTCAATTTTCATGTTGATATTGTTTTCATGGTCGTGTTATTCATCATAGATTCATATGCAAATCATAAAACACACAAACGGTGAGTATATATGTTTTGTAATTTATACTGGAATCGCCATGGAAGTCATTAAGATGCTACTCAATTATTAGTTTTTACGTTTACAATATATTGAGTATTGTAGTTCATATACTGCGTTACTTTAGTGTAGAGCATCTGTTACTTTAATGTCTACCATCTGTTACTTTATATGTCGTATTACTTTAATACACTCCAGTTGTTACTTTAGTGTTTTTCATCTGTTATTGTAGTGCATTGTAGTGTCCTAAGAATTTAGGAAACTGCCATATTAAAAAAATAATAAAAAAAGAATATTGTTTCCTATAATAATGGGACGTGATTGCCACCAAAATAGGAAACAATATCAAAGAGTAACGCCATATAAAAAAAAAAGAAAAAGAAAATACTACTTCCTATAATTATGGGACATGATGACTTCAAAATAGAAAACAATATCAAAGAGTAAGATACTGCGTCATACTATCATTTTTTATCATTATATGAATTTTTTACACTAACTTATATATGGTGTTATTTTAATGAACATTATCTGTTACTTTAATTCATACTATCTGTTACTTTAATGTTTGACCTCTGTTAATTTATACCTGGTGTATAAGCATACTCAGTTAATTTAATTCAATGTTACTTCAATGCACTTCATCTGTTACTTTAACTCTTGTTATCTGTTACTTTAATCCACATGAATGATGTAGGGATGTGGGTGAGAGTTTCCTCCATTGTGCGGTGGTGAGATTAAATCAAAGCTTCTGAGATGATGATGAAGAAGATGAAAAAGAAGAAGACGGAGAGAACGAGAAGGATGAAGAAGAAGCATAATTATAAGTAGGACATTATGAGTAACAATTGTGAAACATTGGAATTGTAATGGAGTTGATTTAGTTGGAATCTTGTACCACTTTTTGTTTTGAAGTATCTTAATAAAAACAAACATCGTTCTTTTTGTTAATTGGAACTCCTGTTTTTGCAAGAGACTACTATTTAACGTAACTGATTTTATGAGTTAAAGTAACACAGTTCATGAATTAAAGTAACACATTGTATGAGTTAGAGTAACAGTTTTTGCAAGAGACTATGCAACGTAACAGATTTTATGAGTTAAAGTAACACAGTTCATGAATTAGAGTAACACATTGTATGAGTTAGAGTAACAGTTTTTGCCAGAGAATATATTAAACAACGTAACAGATTTTATAAGTTAAAGTAACACAGTTCATAAATTAAAGTAACACGTTATATGAGTTAAAGTAACATAGTTTATGGATTATGGCAGTAACATAGTAACATACGTACAATGGCTGTAGGAAAATGATGATTTTTTGGTGAAAATGAAAAAAACTTAATTTTGAAAAAACTTGTTGTGTGAGAGAAGAAGACATTTAAAAAAATTGATAAAAGAGAGAAAAGATTTGCATTGAGATAATTAAGGAGGAGAGAGAAAAATAATATATTTACCAGATTTGTTAGTTATTTTCTTAATTATGAGATCAAATCTTGTCCATTAATCTAACCTTGAATCAAGGTCTAAGATGGGGACTCACGGACTCAACATATATAAGTGGATCCCGTCCGAACCACAACTTCGGTGCGAACCGTCCGAACCAACTAGTTACACTTTTAAGGACCCCACTTACACTTTTAAAGTTTAACTAGTTACACTTTTAGTGACCTTAGTTACACTTTTAAGGACCTCAGTTACACTTTTGAGAAAAAACAAAAAATGAGAGGGTAATGGGATCATTAAAGAATGTAATTTCTAACTACTTAAAAATTATTAAAAAATTAAGGGAATAATGGGACACCAAATACTCTTATGTTTGTTTTAATCTTAAAAGTGTAATTGGGATCCTTAAAAGTGTAACCGGAGTGTTTAAAGGTTAGTTCGGACGGTTCGTACCGAAGTAAGGTTCGGATGGGATCTCATCCCTATATATATATATATATAGAAAAAGGATCAATGGAGTTTGGTGAAAAGTGGGAAGTTGGGAAGTTGTATTGTTGGCCATTGATCTTGGGTTGGATGGATGACTTAGATGAATGATGTTAAAAAAAAAAAAGAATAAATGTCAGTAACTGACACAGCAGCAGTGGAGAGAGAAAAGGAGAAAAGCAAAAAGCAAATCAAATTCTTAGTTCTTACCACTAGTCTCACTCCTTACCACTTGATACTCTCTCATCTTTATCTTCATCTTCATCTATCAAAAAAAAAAACATCACCATCTTCAAGATCCATTCATTCGTATAACTCCGACCATACTTCGACCATACTCCGTCAACTACTCCGACCATATTCCGTCAACTATTCCGACCATACTGCATTTTAAACCAACATACTCCGTAGTAACTTCGATCATCATACGAAGATATCTTCATCTTCATCATCTTTATCTTCATCTTCATCTTCATGCTCATTTTTCTTCATCATCTTCATCTTCATCATCATGCTTCTTTTTATTTTTCATATCTTTTTATTTTTGTATTTATAAAATTATTAATCTTTATTATCCACAAAAAAAAAGGAACAACTTCATCTTTAAGATGAAGTTTGAAGATAAAGTTGTTCTTTTTTTGTGGGATGAATGAGTGTTGAAGATGAAGATGAACAAGTTATTTAGTGCGTAATGTTCTTACAGAATTGCAAGACCACACACTTTCAGTTGTATAGTCACACTCATTATGTTGTAGAATCACGCAGCTGTACACTAATTGTAGTCATGCACATATTCAGTTGTATAGTCATACTCATTATATTGTAGAATCACGCACTTTATGTTGTAGAATCACTTAGCTGTAGAATACCTTGGGATTAAGGTATCATGCGTTTAATCATCTTCATCTTCATGCTTGTTTTACTTTTCATACCTTTTTTTTGTATTTATAAAATTTTTCATCTTCATTATCCAAAAAAAAAATGAAGATTAAATATGGATTAAAATGAAGGTTGAATATGAATGAATGAAGGTTGAATATTTAATGAATGTTATAATTTAGTTGTATAGTCATAGAGATTATGTTGTATAGTCACACAGTTGAAGTTGTATAGTCATACTCATTATGTTGTAGGATCACAGTCATTATGTTGTAGGTCAAACATAAAAACATTCTAACCCACCAAACATCCTTTACATATAGTACGTTCATTCTAAAGTAAATATTTTATCCCATATAAATACTCAAGAGTTTAACGATGGTCTCCGGTACGTGCGCAACAATACATTGTCCAATTACGTGGTCGGTCGCAGTATCTTCGACGACCTTCTTCTTCCCACCGCCGCTTTTACCAACATTCCTCTTTCCGCCAATCATTTCGCTGCAACAAAACACAGTACACAATCAATCTAAATCACACATACAACTGAATATGTGACTACAATGACTGTACAACTGCATGATTGTACAGCATAATGAGTGTGACTATACAACTCAACTGCATGATTGTACAACTGCAATAATGATTGCAAGGTCACACACTTTCAGTTGTATAGTCACACTCATTATGCTGTATAGCCACACTCATTATGTCGACGTTTGACATTACGCACAAAATGAGTGTGATTCTACAACATAATGAGTGTGATTCTACTGCATGGCGAGTGTGACTATACAAAATGAAAAACCAAAATTTGTCCCAGTTATACAATATTATGAGTGTGACTATACAACATAGAGTGTGACTATACAACATAGCGAGTGTGACTATACAACAAGGCGAATGTGACTATACAAATACGATCACTTTTGGCTACAAACCAATGGGTGCACAGCTGCGTGGTTTTAATTTTTAAAGGTGGAAGGATAAGTGATTTTGCTATAGACCTCGCGTGATTAATTATGAAACCAGAAAATAGCGATGAAAATATATTTACATTTGACAAAGTCCATCCTTTACATATAATACGTCAAACATAAAAATATTCTAACCCACCAAACATCATTTACATATAGTACGTTCATCCTAAAGCAAACATTTTATCTCACATAAACACACAAGAGTTTAACGATGGTCTCCGGTACGTGCGCAACAATACATTGTCCAATTACGTGGTCGGTCGCTGTATCTTCCACGACCTTCTTCTTCCCACCGTCCCTTTTACCAACATTCCTTTTTCCACCAACTATTTCGCTGCAACAAAACACACAATCAATCTAAATCACACAACACAATTGAATATGTGACTACAATGACTCTACAACTACTGCATGATTGTACAGCATAATGAGTGTGACTATACAACTTTAACTGTGTGACTATACAATATAAACTGTGTGATCCTACAACATAACGACTGTGATCCTACAACATAACGAGTATGACTATACAACTTCAACTGTGTGACTATACAACATAATTTTTGTGACTATACAACTAAATTATACTCGTACTTATTTATACTTCAATCATCATTAGCAAAGATGATTACATACACTAATCACTACAAGAATTTGTGTGATTCTACAATATAATGAGTGTGACTATACAATATAATGAGTGTGACTGTACAACCTAAAGTGTGTGACTACAAAACTGAAACCGTAAAATGGAAAATAAAAGCCATACAGTCAATTATTCTTCAATCATCATTATCAAAGTCACATTCATAATTAGAAATATGATTATACATACGAATCAGAGCAAATTATTTAACCATTCATTAAATATTCAACTTTCATTCATCTATATTCAACCTTCATTGTTTTTGAATAATGAAGATAAATAATATTATAAATACCAAAAAAAAGGAATGAAAAATAAAACAAGCATCCATTCATCCATATTCAACCTTCATTTTTTTTTGGATAATGAAGATGAATAATTTTATAAGGGTTTTTCTATATGGTAACCTTGTATTTATGAATTTTCCACATGGTAACCTTGCTTTTAAAAAAGTACGCATGGTAACCCTTACTTTTATGACTACTTTTTACCGTAACCTTCAATCTTAATTCCGTTAAATATTACCGTTAACTATCTGACATGGCAAATAAGGTCGGCTGACATGGCTATTTTAATGGTGATTAGGAGAGATAAATAATGACATGTATCTTGATTTTAAAAACATTAAACAATAACACTAAATTAATAAAAAAAAAAATACAACAACCTAGCAGCCGTAACAACTTGATCGAATGCTGCATAAAAAAGTACGACTAAACATCAAATTTGGAATTTAAAAAAAAATGGCACCGTATCAAGCAAATTTGCAATAGATGATAGAAAAAATAGAACCGACGAGTTAATTAAGAAGTACTCCGTACACAACTTAACCAAATTTAACGACAAAAAAACCCAATAACAAAGACGTAAACAACAAAAAAATCAAGTACATATGCAATGGAATTAGCAAACACAAAACTTAGGAATTAAAAATTTATAGACTTGATCAAATATAACCAACCGTAAATATAATTACACAAAGAAACTAACTGATTGGGTTGTTAATTACCCAGAAAAGTAATTAACTAGTTAATTAAGAACAAAAAAACAAAGGGATGAATGCCTATTAAAGCTTTTTAAATTTGATTGAAGGACCCGATTAGGTATGATGGATTTTGATCATGTCATTGCCCTTTCTTAAACCCTAATACGTAAAACAGAGGAGGAGGACGTGAAAGGTTGCTGTATTTTTTTTTTTTTTATTTATTTATTATCAATTTAGTGTTATTGTTTAATGTTTTTAAAATCAAGATACATGTCATTATTTATCTCTCCTAATCACCATTAAAATAGCCATGTTAGCTGACCTTATTTGCCATGTCAGATAGTTAACGGTAATATTTAACGGAATTAAGATTGAAGGTTACGGTAAAAAGTAATCATAAAAGTAAGGGTTACCATGTGTATTTTTTTAAAAGCAAGGTTACCATGTGGAAAATTCATAAATACAAGGTTACCATATAGAAAAACCCATTTTATAAATACAAAAAAAGGTATGAAAAACAAAACAAGCATGAAGATGAAGATGATTCAACGAATGATACCTTAATCCCAAGGTATTCTACAGCTGCGTGATTCTACAACATAGCGAGTGTGACTTTACAGCATAATGAGTATGACTATACAACTGAATATGTGACTACAATGAGTGTACAGCTGCGTGATTCTACAACATAATGAGTGTGACTATACAGCATAATGAGTGTGACTTTGCAATTCTGCAAGAACATTACGCACTAAATGACTTGTTCATCTTCATCTTCATCTTCAAGCTCCATTCATCCATAAAAAAAGAACAACTTCATCACTTCATCTTAAAGATGAAGTTCTTTTTTTTAGATAATGAAGATGAATGATTTTATAAATACCAAAAAAAAGAAGGTATGAAAAATAAAAAGAAGCTTGAAGAAGATGAAGATGATCGAAGATGAAGATGAAGATGAAGAAGAAGCTAAAAAAATGAAGATGATCAAAGTTTATGCATAAACATACCTTGGTATAATTATCCGTCATGTTGTGTTAAAAATGGAGTATGATCGGAGTTGTTGACGGAGTACGGTCGGAGTTATTAATGGAGCTTATTTGATGGGGTTTTGTTAGAGAGAGATGAATTGAATTAGGGAAATGAATTGAAAAGATGATGGGAAGGATAATAGGCGAGAGGGAGAGTAGAGGAGGGAAGTAATGAAGTGATTAGTGATGGTTGATGGCTGATGGTTGCAACATGTCAGTCCTTTTTTTTTAATTGAACCCCATCCATCCACCATCCATCTTAGGATGAATGGATGGTGGGGATCAACACTAAGTAACTCTCCAAGAGTTGCTAACTTCCCTGATCCCCCCTATATATATATATATATATATATATATATATATATATAGAGTAAGGCTCTTATGAGTCCCTTACTCTTTGTGAGTCCCTAAGTCCTCATCCCATCCATTGGATGGGATGAGGATGGATGGAAAAGATGCATCCAATTAAAAAAAAGAAGGGAAGATTTACGTTCCTAAAATAACTCACAAGAATTTAGGAAACAAATAACTTCCTATCATTCACGTTCATTTTCATTCACGTTCATTTCCATTCCACGTTCATTCACACCTAAAAAAAAACTCCTTTCTTCATTCACGCTAATTCATCGATTTTGATCACGAAATTCTGCTACAATGGATTCAATGACCGCATCATCGTCTTCAACGGTTGATAAGCAACTAATCGAGTATAACAATGGTGAGTTTCAGTGTTTCATTCACGTTTTTATTCGTTTTTTTTTCATGGATTTCAATAGTCATATTGCTTTTAATTTGCGTTTTCATATCAATGTTTTATCGCGTCAAATTGCGTTTTTTTTACGTCGATCTTTATGTTTATAGTGCTTTCATTGTCATTTCGTATCAATTTGCGTCTTTTTGATGTCATTGCGTTTTGATATCACAGTTTCGTATCAATGGTATTTTGATATCTCGATCTCTATAGATTACAGGTCTTTATGGTTTTTATCAAGATTTTCCCTGATATCCATTGATACTACTTTTTTGATATCAATTAACGCAGATTCGTCGTTGAAGTAACATGCTTTCTGAATTAAAGTAACACTTAATTGCAATTACAGTAACACAAATGAACGTTCAGGAAAAGGGTTTTGATGATATGCTACAGTAACGTATTGTACACGTTAGGGTAACACCACTTATGAATCACAGTAACACATTATTTGCATTGATGTAACACTGTTTGATTTTGTGCAGGTAGTTGCGCCAGAGATGCGAACGCACAAGACAACACTGGAAAAGGTTTTTGGCGCTGATGTTGAAGTAACTTGCTTTACGAGTTAGAGTAACACAACTTATGAGTTAAAGTAACACATATGTTCCATGAGCGTAACGTTGTTTATTTTTTTGCAGTAGCATTAGCAAAGAAGCGAATGCACAAGAATGGTGCAGAGATGTGGGTGAGACATTCACTCCGTATATGGGGCAAGTATTCGGAACAATCGACGAGGCGGTGGAATTCTATAAAATCTACGCGTTGGCTTGCGGATTCGAAGTTTTTTTTTGTGGGTTTACAAAATAACTGATTTTTTACATATTTTTTACACATAGTGATGTGCAACGTTGCAGTTAACTCTATATTTATTTAATACATGTGTTGTTGGTTAGAGTAACATCTCAGATGTATTGGAGTAACACCGTTCGTTCCTTAAAGTAACAGATATATATAATGCATAAAAGTAACTGAGGATATTAGCGTTGTTTACCATTCATTCTTAAATTAACCACAACCATTCCTTATAGTAACATGATTTGTTCGTTAAAGTAACAGCTACACTGGGTTAGAGTAACACGTTTTTTTGCTAGGGTAATAACCCCAATCCCTGATGATGAAACCAACTTTGTAATGCGGGTTAACAACCTTCTTTCTTAGGTTAGAACTATTCATTACCAAAGTAAAAACATTCGTTCCTTGAAGTAACGTATATAATGCGTCAGAGTAACTGATGAAAACAGTGTTGTTTAACCACCATTATGAAAATACCATCATTCATCACTTAGAGTAACATCATTTATTCGTTAAAGTAACATCTACAATGTGTCGCTGTAACACACTGATTATGAGACCAGATTTGTATCGTAGGTTAACATCATACACTCTCATAGTAACACCAGTCGTTCCTTAGAGTAACAGAAACACTTAGTCAGTGTAACAGAATTTAACAGCGTTATTCCATTAGTGATAATCAAAATACCAATTGATATAAAAGTATCAAAAGGATACAAAGCAATATTCGTAATTAGAGAAAAGATAGACATAATTCATTAGAGACATTATTTTTTTCGACCCTTTGTTGGCTTGCTCTTGGGACCGTCGATGATTTTTTGCCTCGCTTCCACATACTTGTCAACGTTATCCATCAACCATCGAAATCCATGTCACGCAAAATCAATGTTATGCAAATTCTGAATTGCAGAATAACAGATGAATAGTTAATTGAATCGAATTCAATGTAAGTCGTATACCCAGATGACAATATGCAATCACTAATTAGCACACAAAAAGGTTAAAACTCTGAAAATTTCGTAAACCCTAATCATAGAAATATGATCGAAGCGTTCCTTGAGTATAGTTGAAGGGATTGAAATGAATATGACTGCAAAATTTTTTGAATTTCGAAGCTTGTGAGGAAGAAATTTCGAAGCTTATGAAGATGACGATTGTTGAATATGAAGATTGAAAATTATGAAAAGAAAATAATTATGAAGATGAAGGATGAAAGGTTGTACGTTATGTGTATGAGAAGAGAGAGAGAGGAAGATTTAGTAGAGAGAATTAAGGGAAGAGAGAGATTTCATATATTTTTACCATATATTACCCAAATCAATCACCAGTTACTTCTTTTATTACCCAAATCAATCACCACCATCCATCTCCCCCTAAATCAATGGTTGTGATTAGGACTTACGGACTCAAAAATGAAAAGAGGACTCACTTGATCTTTACTCTATATATATATATATATATATATATATATATATATATATATATATATATATAGTCAAGATCCGGTGAGAACCACAACTCGTTGAGAACCGTGAGAACTCAATAAAAACTCAATTAATTTTTTTTCCGAAAATTTAGATGACTAGTTTACCCTTATCTTAATTTATTCAAATGCTTTATTAGGCCTAAATAATCATATTTTATTAAAAATATTAAGAAAATTGCTATTTATTCACGAAAAGTTGAAAGGGTACACTGAAATGCAATTTAGGTACACTGAAAGTGCAATAAGGTACATCAAAAAAATTAGATACACTGAAACGAGTATTAGGTACACTAAAATTATAAGTTTTCGTTTCTGTCACTAGACAAGATTTTTTTAACGAAAAATATGTTACCCAACCATTAAATTATACGACGAATTCAAATATACTATTAAATTTTGAAAAAAATATTAATTTAATACAGTTCTCACGGTTCTCACCAAGTTGATGGTTCTCACATGATCTTAAATATATATATATATATATATATATATATATTTATATATATATATATATATTTATTTATTTAGGTTCATGTGAGAACTACTCCTTCAATGAGAACCATGAGAACTATAATATGAGCCATTAGATCATGGTGTTCAATCTCATTCGTTGGATTCTTCAAAATTCTTCAATCTCATCAATTAATCACAATTGCTTGAGCCTTCAACCCGTAAGGTCGTAACTCCTTCTCCTTCTACAAAATTTTTCGACCCGTAATCCTTTAATCCATAATTCTTCAATCGACCATTGAATCCAATTTTCAATCCATCAATTTTTCAATCGACTTTTCTTCAATCCATCAATTGATCACAATTGTGACCCCAGTAACCTAAGTAACTTTTAAATTTTTTTTTAAATTAATTATTTTATGAGTTAACTTATTCGATTAAATTCATTATTTCATTACAATAGTAATAGTATTATCGTCGACAAATATAATTGCAATAATCCCACCTATCGTTTTTTTTTTCCAAATTTCCTCATTGACTTAGGAGTTCGTCTAAAATATTGTTCTTTAATATTCTTTTGTACGGATTTTATATAGAATACAACACTTCTTCTTCAAGCCCTACTCGATTTAATTCCTTTTTCAGTTTTAGCGTACCATTTTTCAATTTTAGCATACCATTGTCGTACCCTCTTTTAATTATGGTGTATCCCTTTACAATTTTAGCGTGCCCTTTCTTAAATTTATCGTACCCTTTTTAAATTTCAGCGTACCCTTTTTAAATTTCAGCGTACCCTTTTTCAATTTCAATTTTAGCGTATCCTTTTCAAATTTTAGCGTACTATTTTTCACTTTTAGCGTACTTTTTTTTCAATTGCAATTTTAGCGTACCCTTTTTCACTTTTAGCGTATCCTTTTTCAATTTCAATTTTAGTATATCATTTTAGTGTATATATATATATATAGGCAGCATCCCATGTAGATGTAGATATAAGCGCGTTGTATATATTTTATATTGAAATTGGGATTGGGTTGAATTGGGTTAATATATCTCCCCCCATTTTCACACTTGGTGTTGAATGAGTGAGGAATGAAGCAAATAGCTGAAATTATTTATTTAATTTAATTTAATTTACCTTGCAACAAGCCCTAATTCACTGTATGAAAACATTATTTCTAATGAATGCAAGGAAATATGATAATTAACTACATCACCTACAAATTATGATAAAAAAATTAGGTAAATCTTTGAATTTACGGTTTCTAAATTCATCTTCTTTAGTAATTTGGGTACTACAATCAATGAGATTATTAACTCTTTTCTTGATTCGTAACCAAGAATCAATACCTAATTTACCCAGAATCGAATCGAGCTCTGCTCTATTTCTAGGGTTGAAGCGAGGTTTAATTGAAAAGCTTCAATGAAATAAAATTGAATTGTTGAAGTTACGAAGAATTCGCCATGGATTAATCCAGCTCCGATCTACATAAGATCTAAGCTGAATTTATTGATTTTCGTGATTTTGTTAATTTTTATTGAATTTGTTTTTAAATTAATGAAAGTTAAGAAGGAAGGCAGTGAAGGAAGAGGAAGATTTTATTTAGAGAGAGTGAATGAAGGGTAGCTTGACCCCTACAATTTTTTTTGTTTGTTTAGAGTAATATAAGCCGCATGATTTATCTAGTGAGATCTAAGGGTTGTGAGGGGTTCTCACAGTTCTCATTGTAACATAGGTTCTCACCCGATCCTGACTCTCTCTCTCTCTCTCTCTCTATATATATATATATATATAATGCGATTTTTACTCGACTTGAATTTGCGATACTCATCATATTCGACACTTGATTATGGAATCAATATCGAATATTCAGAGCGACTTTTTAGAAAAGATGTTTTGTAAATCGTTTGAGAATTGAAACAAAAAAACAACGTAGATTCTCTCCGCGTTGAAATCGTCGTATTTTGTTTTTAGGACTATGTGACGATTATCTTAGCATCAACGAGATTAATTTGATTCTTGTAGTTACGATATTCGACTATAGAGTCGGTATCGTATTTTAAGAATGACCGTTTTAATAAAAATTAGATAGTTGCGATAATATCGGTATTAGAAACGAAGAAAAAGAAAAGAAATAAAAAAACGTGACGATGACTCAATAAAGAAGGACGAATGACCCGAAAAAAAACGAGAGAGAGAGAGAAAAGGAGAAAACGGGTTTGAATTTGACACCCTCAACCTACATGCTTAGTCTTCTCGGAATATGGCTCGTCTAGTTGTGGCTTAGGCACGGGAGCTTCGAGATGATATAGGAAGAGTTATGGTGGTTTATGATTGGGAAGGGATTTGACGAGTTTTGCTCTTGGGTCTTTGACGAGTTTTGATCTCGGGATTGTGTATGGTTTGCCTAAAAAGAATTTCGGGTTGTGAATGGATGTTGTGTATTGATCGGGGATTGTAATTGTCGATGTGTATTGTTGATGTTGTAATTGATAGATGATTTGTGTTGTGTGCTAAATTTAGACCGTTTTTCCCTCCATTTAGACCCGTTTTTCCCTCATTTTGCGAGTCTTGAGTGCGATTATCGCCATATTTTGCGTACTTCTCGCATTAGCGTCCCTCTTGTGCATTTTACGTGTTTTGGTAGTTTTTCTATCAATTTTGATAGGTTTTGCTACAAAAATCACGATTCAGCTTCCACGAGCATGATGGTAAGGATTTGTCACGTCCCAACCGATCAATAAATAAACCGGCTAGACCTAGTGGGTAGCTAGGGTAAGTCGGGTCGAATCCACGGGGACGGTAAGAGGCGTCTAGACTAAGGTCGCCTAAAAACGAGACTAAGTCAACGAGCTAAGCTAAACTAAACAATGATAAGAAGGGGAGGAAGCTAGACTATGACTAAGGTGACGATGAAAACAAATAAGGAAAACGGGCTAGGATTAGGTCGGGGTCAAAGGGGTAATGGAATGGTCGAGGAAGAACTAGAGTGAAGGGAGTAGTAGGGTAATCTAGGTGTGGTCCGGGCTCTCGCTACGTAGACCGACCTAGAGGTTTCACCTAAAACCCATCTCGGCGATACACATGACAAACGGGGTTACTAGCGCGCTATAGTGGCCTTGGTCACATCCGGGCTCTCGCTACGTAGACCGACCTAGGGGTCGTCCTCACCGGGCTCTCGCTACGTAGTGAGGGAACCAAACCCACAAACAAACTATCACCCACAAGAGAAAAGGCAAGAAAAACAAGTGTTTGCAACTACTAGTCATTCAAGCTCAACAAACATGTAATATGCGTCAAACCAAGAGGAAACCCAAATCTTCCACCAACATCTCCAACAATCCCTTAATCATCCATAAAACACCCTAATCACCCTACTAACCCTAGCAAAACTCTACTCAAACATATCTACAGGAAAAACTAACAAGAACAAGATGAATCAACACAAACATCAAAACATACATAAACAATCTAGTGAAAACAATGAACTATGAACAATATAATGAACAAAGATTCGAACTTGGATGAAATAAACAAAGATTAAGAGTAAAAGGATGAGAAAGATTATACCAACTACAAAGGATGAAAAGAAGAACACTTGCATAGAAGAAAACCCAAATAGTTCCACCAAGGTTGTCAATCTTGGATGGATTCTTCAAGAGATCCAATAATACAAGAGTAAACTAAGATTAAAGAGTAAATAAGGACTAATCTAAACTAATCTAATCTAATCTAACCTAAAGTAGTCTAGGGTTTAAGGGATAATGTCTAACATGAAGAACATGAGCTTACATAACAAGGGAAGGGTATATATAGGGTTACAAGTGGAAAGGAGAAGAAAGAAAACAAGGCGGAATAGCAGCAGGCCCGTCCCGGCCGAGACGGGGTGGTCCCGGTCGGGATGGGTTCGGTCCCGGCCGGGAAGAGCTGCTCCCGGTCGGGATGAGCCACAGACAGTAGCTCCTTCAATTGCTCCTTCATCCCGGACGGGATGAGGCCATACCCGTCGGGGATGAGTCTTGTAGGCCTCCAATATGAACTTTTTGGTCCCTCCTTGGTTCTCATGGACTTCCCATCGATTCTCGGGACTCGGGATCGGGTCTCGGAGGCTCGGGATTGGGTCCCAAGGTCTCGGGGTCGACTCCAAGGCATCGAGTGATCGTTCCTTAGCTTCGTTGGCTCCAAAAAGTGTATGTATTGAGTCGGAATCGCTCTAACTCTTCATGAACGGTCTCGGGAACCTGAAACGAGCTAAAGGAAGCATAAGTAGCTCATAAACCGCTCCCAAGGAGCGATTCCACAAGGAAAATGGGACCAAAACACTACAAAATAGGGACTACAAACTACACTTATCAACTCCCCCACACTTAACCCTTACTCGCCCTCGAGTAAGCACATACTAACTACTAATCTAGCCGAGTGGGTATTAGCGCACCCTACACCCTTTCAACTCACGCGAGTACACTTTAGAGGAAATGTATACTCCGCAAGGCAAGTGGGGTCTTGCGACAAAACTTTGGATGCAACCGGACACAACAACACATAAACAACAAACACACAAACAAACAAACACAAGGTTGCACCCAAAGAAAAAACAAATATCGCTTCCCTCTAAAAGCGGTGAAAAGACACCGGTTTAGGACTCAAGGCAAGTGACAACGTTCCAAAGCTATCAATACAAACCAAGGTGAACTAAACCCTAATAGTATGACGACAAAGCAACAAAAAACGTTGGTAACTTACCTAGGTCCTCCTAACTTTCTAAGAACGTACTACGGGACGATCGGCGGAGTGGAAAAGGGATGAACCACGGTGTTAGTCGACACTGTAGGTAAGTGAGACCCCGCCCCCTTTAGCCATGAGCCAAGAGGGTCGTCCCATGTCCAAAACCGCCTAACTAATCCAAGTAAAAAGGTGGAAATATTGCAAAATGAGGGAAGACCGACTAATGCCGCTATCATCCTTCCTAGGGACTCGGTCCTTTGGTAGGCTCTTCACGGCAAAAGTCGGAAAAAGGCTTATTTTTGTGGGGTTAGGATCTTTTTGTGAGACGATTTTCTTTTGGCATTTTTCTTTCTTTTTGACATTTTTGCTTTGTTTGTCGCCATGCCATTTCTTTTTCTTCTTTTCTATTTTCTTTTTGGCTTTTGTGCCTTTTCTTTTTCTTCATTTCATTTCTTTCTTTCATTTTGTCTTTCTTTTTCTTTTCTTTGCCCTTTTGGCTTGATTTGGCTTTTTGGCATTTCTTTGTGTAACAAGAAAGAGAGAATTCAACAAATTGCTATTTATTGTGTGGATATGTGTAGGAGGTAGGGAAATGGGAGAGTCGGGGAGCGTCCTTCCCTTCAAACCCACAAAAATGGGAAAACTTGGACTAATCGAGCAAATTTCAAACACGGTCACCTAAGGGACGAGACTCGGTAACCAAGGCCTTTTCACACCGTGGGTGGTCGTAATGGTCAAAAGTGAAAATCCCGTAGTAAATCCCTAGTAAGCTAGGTGGACTCAAGGTAAAGGACCAACAAAATCATTGATTTAGGGTCATTCTACTAGATTAAAGTCCAAGACTCGATTTACATTACTAGGAAGGGAAAGTACACACTCACACACTAGCCTCTAAACCGGGTTTTCGAAAACAGTTTACACACATGACACACAACACAACACAAAATGAAGACATGACGAAAACGAATGAAAGAAAAAGAAGCAAAAGCAACAAAACAAAACAACACAAAACGAACACATACACAACACAAACACCACCCCGATCTTCCAAACAAGCCACCAAGTCAACCACAACTTTACAAAGCTCCACCCGAGCACACAACATCACAATCTTCTCCAAACTCCGCAAGAGACAAAGAAGAGAAGGGATAAAATAATGTTACCGGATGTCTTGCAAGCTATCCAAAGTTAGCGGCGATTAAGCGACCTAAGAGGAAAAAGGGAGACAAACATAAACAACAAAACAAATATACGACACAAAGACCCGAAAGGAAAACACACAAAAGAAAATCTTTTTGATTTTTATGAAATGTTTTTCAAATTTTTAGGGATTTTTCAAGAATTTTCAAATAAACTACGAAAATAAAACTAACTACGATAGAGTATCGCTCCCCCACACTTAAACCGAGCAATGTCCTCATGCTCGATCGTAGTGTGCGGAGAGACAAAAGAAAAAGAAAAGAAACTACGAAAATAAAGCTAAAAATAAAAGCTAAAAGTGAAGAAATGGTAGAATGTGTCCGACCGGGATGTAGTCAAGTCACCATGGGCCGAGACGAGAAAAAGATATGGATGGGGGAAGAAATAAAAGAAGGAAATAAAAGGAAATGGGAGGGGAGGGCTAGGTGTAATCAAGTCACCTAGCCCGGATTCCGCCTAAATCCTCAAAAAAAGAAAGTGAAAATCTTGTAAAATTTGGATTTTGAAAATGACTCTCGATGTAGTCACATCATCGAGAGTCGGGAGCAACGTATACCAAGGCCTCGAAGGCCACCATGACACCATGACACAAAAGTGTACAAGGGGAAGGGAACAAACACAAAGGAAAACAAGCTATAAAAGACGGAAAAGAAAGGATAGTTGTCGTACCAATAGGTTAGCAACTCACTCGCTCCATCGTCTCATAGATCAATGTAAGCACATAGCTAGTCTTCATCATTACTATCCCGCTTCAAACTTGATAAAACCGCATGGTAGAGATAGTAATGATGCGAGGGGGTGGAAATTGATGTGGATCTCGGTGTAAAGTGAGGTGTATGGGTCATATGATAGGAACAAGGAGGAGTAGGGAGGTTGGGAGGGGGTATACAATGGATGGGTGGAGTCAAATGCCGAAGAAGAGGCTCAAAGAGGAGGAGGGGACCATCCCGGTCGGGATGGTTGGTCCCGGTCGGGATGACACACCCGTCCCGGTCGGGACGCTCCCTTCCCGGTCGGGACGGACCTCCAGAAACCTCGAAATATTGCACCCTCATCCCGATCGGGATGGCTCCTTCCCGGTCGGGATGCCACACCCTTCCCGGTCGGGAAGCCCTCTTCCCGGTCGGGATGGATCTTCTTGACCTTCCAAAAACCCAAAAGCTTATCCTAAGCTTCAAAAACCGACTTCCTTGCTCATAATCCAAGTTCCATCATCAACCATTCCTATCTAGGAATCACTTTCACTTCACCTATCAAACAAAGCTCAAACACACATCAAATTCCCTCCCTCACATCGCTCATCAAAAATCCAAATGATCAAGAGTTTCACAAAACTAAAAGAAATCAAGAGACAAATCACACAAATACAAGCACAAGTATTCTAAAGAAGAGGAAGGGGGAATGTACAACATGACGGTTCTTTAGGAACTCCGTCAAACCTAGGATGGTGGACTCTTCTTCAACCATAGCCCTCAAGGGCTTGGAGGAGCAAGTCAAATGCACGACCGACATCGTAATGAAGGCCCAAGCAAACGAGCCAAGCTAACCTCCACGGCCTCCAATATGGAGGAGGCAAGAAGTAGGAATCCCAAGACCCAACGTCATCATTCATGTTGTCTCCGGGGTCTATCCATCCTATGAGCTTCACCGACCTCTTCCTCCCTAAGCATCGTCTCCAATCACAAGCAAGCTTCAAATCCAAGAAACGAGGCACAAAAAGCGGTTTTGGCCTCATTTCCTTGTTGCACACCCCCACACTTTCCTCAAGTTGTGGTTCCCCATCTTCATCATTCGTCCCCACATCATCTTGGAGAAGAGGATCGAAACATCTACCGGCGGTTTCAATCTCTTCCAAGTCATTGCTTGGTTCACTAGCTAGGGGCTCTTGATGCTTATCCACATTCTCGGACATGGGCAACTTGGGCTCATCAATTTCACCCAAAAACTTCACAAACTCCACCAAATCATCCAACTCACTATCCTCCTCCAATTCCTCACCAATGTTGCCTTCACCAAGGGTCATATCCTCATCCGTCTCTTTTTGGGTAGACGATTGAGGTTCTTCAAAGCAAATTTCTCCTCCAAAGGGAACTACATCGGCGGCTTCGTGATTAGGTTGCTCCCCTTTCTCAAGTGGGCACCCTTCATCTAATTGTGACATTCGGGATAAAAACATTATGGTTTGAACCGATAATGCATTTAATCGAGCATCCCACACCTCGTTTTCCCTTCGAAATTGGGCCAAGAGTTCCTTATTCTTTTGCGATTGGATGGCCATTTCTTGTTGCATTTGAAGCATCGATTGATGTAACTCCAAGTTTGGCATTTGGTGGTCATTGGGGTCTTGTAAAGTTCCTTGAAAATCTCGATGATGCCCAAGGGGTGGGGCATCATATTGTTGGTAGTGAGTTTGAGGTGATTGGTAGTATTGTGGGTCATGGGGTTCATATTGTGGTTGGGGTGGAGGGTAATATGGTGGGTTTTGGGAATATTGGCTTCCATAAGGTGAATCTTGATTGAACATGGTGGGTTCACATTCATAGCTTGAGTAATAGCCACCATGATCGTAGGATTGGTAAGTGCTCACTTGTTGGTAGCCGTTTTCATACCCTTAAAGATCATACCCGTCTTGATTACCCCAAGAAGCTTGATAGTAATTAGGAGTCATCATGTCATAGCTTTGGTTCATAGAAGAAGAGGAGTAGCTCATATCGGCTCCCGAGTGTGTGGAGTTTAGATCAAACCTCACGCTCGCTCGAAAATCGTGGCTCATACCCAGTTGGAAACCTCTCACTCTAGCAACCGTCCGTTAAAGCGGCTCTAAGTTGCAAGAAGAAGATAGTCACCACCTCTAAGCATAAACTGTAGACTAAGAACAAACGTGAGAAGTCTAGTGCTTTGCGGGCACTAGACAAGAGGGAAATAAACCTCACACACACAAGAAGCAAAAGGAACAAAAAGAAGAAAAAAGAAAAACACAAACACAAAGACAAAGTCAAGTAACTAGGTAAACAAAGTCTAAACTAGCACCATCCCCGACAACGGCGCCAAATTGATGGTAAGGATTTGTCACGTCCCAACCGATCAATAAATAAACCGGCTAGACCTAGTGGGTAGCTAGGGTAAGTCGGGTCGAATCCACGGGGACGGTAAGAGGCGTATAGACTAAGGTCGCCTAAAAACGAGACTAAGTCAACGAGCTAAGCTAAACTAAACAATGATAAGAAGGGGAGGAAGCTAGACTATGACTAAGGTGACGATGAAAACAAATAAGGAAAACGGGCTAGGATTAGGTCGGGGTCAAAGAGGTAATGGAATGGTCGAGGAAGAACTAGAGTGAAGGGAGTAGTAGGGTAATCTAGATGTGGTCCGGGCTCTCGTTACGTAGACCGACCTAGAGGTTTCACCTAAAACCCATCTCGGCGATACACATGACAAACGGGGTTACTAGCGCTCTATAGTGGCCTAGGTCGCATCCGGGCTCTCGCTACGTAGACCGACCTAGGGGTCATCCTCACCGGGCTCTCGCTACGTAGTGAGGGAACCAAACCCACAAACAAACTATCACCCACAAGAGAAAAGGCAAGAAAAACAAGTATTTGCAACTACTAGTCATTCAAGCATTTCAACAAACATGTAATATGCGTCAAACCAAGAGGAAACCCAAATCTTCCACCAACATCTCCAACAATCCATTAATCATCCATAAAACACCCTAATCACCCTACTAACCCTAGCAAAACTCTACTCAAACATATCTAAAGGAAAAACTAACAAGAACAAGATGAATCAACACAAACATCAAAACATACATAAACAATCTAGTGAAAACAATGAACTATGAACAATATAATGAACAAAGATTCGAACTTGGATGAAATAAACAAAGATTGAAAGATTATACTAACTAAAAAGGATGAAAAGAAGAACACTTGCATAGAAGAAAACCCAAATAGTTCCACCAAGGTTGTCAATCTTGGATGGATTCTTCAAGAGATCCAATAATACAAGAGTAAACTAAGATTAAAGAGTAATTAAGGACTAATCTAAACTAATCTAATCTAATCTAACCTAAAGTAGTCTAGGGTTAAAGGGATAATGTCTAACATGAAGAACATGAGCTTACATAACAAGGGAAGGGTATATATAGGGTTACAAGTGGAAAGGAGAAGAAAGAAAACAAGGCGGAACAGCAGTAGGCCCGTCCCGGCCGAGACGGGGTGGTCCCGGTCGGGATGGGGTCGGTCCCGGCCGGGAAGAGCTGCTCCCGGTCGGGATGAGCCACAGACAGTAGCTCCTTCATCCCGGATTGGATGAATCCATACCCGTCGGGGATGAGTCTTGTAGGTCTCCAATATGAACTTTTTGGTCCCTCCTTGGTTCTCATGGGCTTCCCATCGATTCTCGGGACTCGGGATCGGGTCTCGGAGGCTCGGGATTGGGTCCCAAGGTCTCGGGGTCGACTCCAAGGCATCGAGTGATTGAATTGTTCGATGTTTGGGGCATTGATTTCATGGGTCCGTTCACATCCTCTTTTGGTAACAAATACATCCTAGTCGCGGTTGATTATGTCTCAAAATGGATCGAGGCCGTAGCTTCCCCCACCAATGACTCCAAGGTTGTAATCAAGCTTTTAAAGAACGTGATTTTCCCGAGATTCGGTATGCCTAAAGCCATAATTAGTGATGGAGGCTCTCATTTTAGGAATGATACCTTTGAACACCTTCTTAGGAAGTACGGTATCACTCACAAGATGTCCTTAGCCTACCATCCTCAATCAAATGGGCAAGCCGAGATCCCCAACCGTCAAATCAAGGGAATTTTAGAGAAAGTTGTAAATACACACCGAAAGGATTGGTCATTGAAATTAAATGACGCCCTTTGGGCATTGAGGACGGCTTACAAAGCGCTGATTGGAACCACTCCTTATCGTCTTGTGTATGGTAAAGCTTGTCATTTACCGGTGGAATTAGAACACAAAGCCAAATGGGCAATCAAAGAGCTAAACTTCGATGAGAGTGTTGTAGGAAATAATCGCCTTCTCCAACTACAAGAATTGGAAGAACTAAGACTTGAGGCCTACGAGAATTCGAAGATCTACAAAGAAAGAACTCGCCAATGGCATGATTCTCGAATTCTTCGTAAGGACTTCTCCGTTGGTGATAAGGTATTACTCTTCAACTCTCGCTTTAAGCTCTTTCCCGGTAAGTTGAAATCAAAATGGTCGGGTCCATTTGAAATGACCGGAGTGCAACCATATGGATCAATAGAGATATCAAGCCCAGAAACCGGGAAGTTTATGGTTAATGGGCAACGTTTGAAGATTTATCATCCCGGTCATATTCGTGAGACCTTTGCTACCATAAAGTTTGGTGAGCTCCCATCGGGGAGCGATGTTTGAACCCCTCTCTCAAAGTTGATGTAGGTTTGGTGGTATCCTCAACAACCACCTTGTATATATGTATCATATTTCTTTTAGTTTATTAGTTTTGTTAGCTTGAGAAGATTGATTGAAATTGGATTTCACCATAGAGCGTAAATTTGGATGAAGATCAAGCATTTGGAGAAGTTATGGAGCTTAAATCGAAGACCACAAGCATGTTTGTGGGAAATATTGATTATGTAATGTGAGTCGAGTCAATATTTGAATCTCTAGGTGATTATTGAAAAGCCATGAAATGGCAAGGCGGAAAAACGCAGCAAAGAAGACCGCCGGGCGAAACTTCGCCCTACGGAAAAGTTGCCAGAATTGCCGGAACCGAAGAATATACCACCGGGCGAAATTTCGCCCGGTGAGATTTTGACCGGGTGAAATTTCACTCGGTGGAAGAAAGTTGGCAAATCGATTTTCACGACGAAAAGTCGTCGGGTGAAATTTCACCCGATGATGCCCGACCGGGTGAAATTTCACCCGGCGGTATGACTTGGCCAATCACCTACCCTTTTTACTCACTCACTACATTTTCATCTCCCTCCAACAATTTACCTCAACATAACTTTCCCTCCAATCTTTTTTACACCAAATTTTTACCACCAACTTTAAACTTTCACTTTCCCTCTCAAACACCCTTATTTATATCACCTTTTTCACCTCACTCATCATTTCACCCTTTCAACCATCACAAAATCATTACACCACCTTCCATACACCACATTCAACCTCCACTCATAACTCCTTTCCATACTTGAGTGAATATTTATTTTGGGTTTTTGAAGAAAGGAAAAGCAAAAGTTTCGGGATTTTTCTTGCAAATTCATGGAGACAAGAGCTCAACGAGCCGCGCGTAAACAAGGTATGGCCTCGACTTCTAATTCTTCTAAATGTTCATCTTCTAGTAAGTCCGCTAGACCTAAACTTTTACCGTGCCCTAATTCACCCCTTGCTCTTACCTTCTCTGAAAAAACTTTCAGAGTACGAGATGGCCTTGTCCATTCACAATGAAAACTCTAGGAATTAAGAACGATGTTAGAGAGTTATCGTCTAAAATTGGTATTAGTAAACTCCTTGATTTTGTGCTTTTCACAAACAAAGACTTGGCTTGTGAGTTTCTAAGTACCTTTACAATCGATAACCCGACCACACCTAAAGAGTTCAAATTCAGTTTTTTTGGTAGAAATCACTGTTTAAATATTTCCGACTTTAGCTTAGCTCTAGGTTTACCCTCATCGGGTACCGGACTAAGTAGACCTCTAAGTGATTCGCAAAGTAGTGCGACTAGGAGAGACTTGTGGAGGCGCATAGCGCCGGGTCAACGTGATTTCGAACCCAATTTTAGTTTTACCGCTGAAATCCGTAACCCAGCCATTCGTTATTTCGCTGAAATCCTTTCACACTGTCTTTTGCCATCTATCGACAACATCATTAACCTCAATGTGTGTGTCCTACAATTGTTATGTGACTCTTTACTCGGTAACCCTTATCCCCTTGACCTACCTATTGTCGTGGCGTTACACTTTCATCAAATTATAATTGACCAACGCCCCTCTGTCGACTGTGGTGGTCTTGTGACTTTAATAGCGAAAAATTTGGGTTATGCGACCGACCATATTAAACCACATGACCCCCGTGTCTGGCTTGACGAGGCCTATTTCCCTACTTGGATCTTTCATGTGCCTGACCACCGCCTCGTCTCTCTTAGCCATGACCGAGCCTTAATTGTCCCCAGCAAAAACAGAACCAATATTTATAGCCCTCGTAATTGGGACCTACCTCCAGGTCCCTGTGAATTCCGACTGAACAACTCGGGAGATGTAGGAGTTTGGGAGTATGCCGGTGAAGAAACTCCCACGGCCTCCTTTGCGTCAAATGACTATTCAGACTAGACCCCCCCCCCCTACAAGAGTCGGTAGATTATGTGGTTCGTATGTGTTATGGGTAAATATGTGTGGAGTCGGTGAGTCTTAATTTACAATCGTATATGAATTAATGTTGTTCCTTATTCCCTGTCCCATAATTTTAACCATTGTGATAGTTTTATCTCGAACAAAATTGCAAGCTGTCCCACCGTCCCATTGAATGATTTTTGCGGCCGTCGCGGCCTTGGTAATGCTCTCGGTCTCTTGGCGACGTGATTACGCCATTGACCCCTTGAAAAATCGAAATTTTTAAATCAAATTTTTCTCAATTTTTCTTAATCCGGGCTAGGTGACGTGACTACACCTATGCTCAATTTTTCACCCTTTCATTTTATTTCATTTTCATTTTCTTAGCCACTTGGCTAGGGTCTAGGTGATGTGATTGCACCTAGGCCCGCCACTATTTTATCGTTTTCTTTATTTTATTTTATTTTCTTTTTCTTTTCTCAAAATTTTTGAAAAATCCAGAAAAATCCAAAAAATTATAAAACCCAAAAACATTTTAAAAAATCATAAAAATCCAAAAAGATTTTTCCTATTTTTCTTTTTCGTTCTTTTTCGTCCTTCCCTACTTGTCCATTGAGGACAATGTACAGTTTTAGTGTGGGGGAGGAGTCTACTATCTTTTATTTTTCAAAAATCTTTCAAAAATCCATAAAAATTTGAAAAACTCGAAAAATCAAAAACATTTTCTTTTTCTTTTTCTTTTCTTTTCTCGTTTCTCGTTATGTTCGTGTCCCGTGTACGGTCTTGTTCTCTACTCTTACATGTAACCACCACCTTAATAGCATGAATTGAAGAGATTATGAAAGCACCCGCTTGGTAACTTCCTTCCTTCTTTCTTCTTTAATTTGGTAGAGGAGTTAGGTTGTTGCTATTGGAGGCTCTCGAAGTTGAGCATTTTGGTGTTGTGGTTGATTATGCTTGAATGTTGATGGAGTATGGAGTACATGACTTTACTTGTGTTTTCGTTTATTTTGCCTTTTCATTTTCGTGTGTTTCGTTTTATTTTGCTTTTGTATAGTGTGTCTAGGACTAAAACTTTTCGAAAACCCGATTACAAACTTATAACAAGAGTTTACATTCCATTGTAGATAACCCATTGTAGATTTTGGACCTTAGTCTAGTAGAATGACTCTTAGGCAATGAATTTGTTGATTCTTTAGCTTTGAGTCCACATTTTCTACTAGAGGTTTACTTTGGGGTTTGCATTTGACCACCTTGACCACCCATGGAGGAGTTAGACCTTGGTTCCCGCATCCCGTTTTCTAACTGACCTTGCTCGAATGACCATTGCACCTTTAGTCCAAATCCTTTCCATCTTTTATGGGTTATCCGGAATGACGCGCGTTCTCGATTACATATTTTTCCTCCACCTATACATCATCACAATAAGTTTACACAAAAATAACCTCCAAGCTTGGTTACAAACCACATCAAAAAGCCAAAAAAGGCAAACCAAAGGAAGAAAAAAGGGCACAAAAATATGAAAAACAAAGGAGAAGAAAAGGAGCTTCAAATGAAAATCAAATTATCAAAAGCGTCTCCTTCGAAAAAAAAACCCCTTTGATCGATTCATTGTCGTGAAGTGCCAACTAGAGGACCGAGTCCCGAGGTCGGAAGATAGCGGTGATGAGTCGATCCATCCCAATAATTGTAAACACTCCACCTTTTTATTTGGGCTAATTTAGGAAATTCGAGTTTTGGAACGACCCTCTTGGCTTAGCCAAAGAGAGCGGGACTGCACTTACCTACAGTGTCAAACGAATCCATGGTTCTCTTTTTCCACTCCATTATACGCCCCGTAGTACCCCTTTAGAAGATTAGGCGGACCTAGGCTAATTTATCAACATCTATATTGCTTAATTGTCATAGTATTAGGCTTTGGTCCTTGTTTACGTGGGTGATTTATCTTGGAAGTTTATTGTTGTTTTAGGTAAGTAATCGGTGTCTTTCCCCGCCGTCTCAATGAGGGATTCGGTGTTTTATTTTTGCTTTGGATGCGTCTATTCTTTCGTGTTATATGTTTTTGTGTGTTTAGTCGCATCCACCATTTTGAGCAAGCCCCAACTTGCCTTGCATTGGAGTACTTTACCTCATAAGTATTTCGATGTGAGTTGAAGGGATGGAGCGGGCCCGTTAATTGCCCCGTATTGGCTTAGCATAGTCTAGCTAGTAGTAGTAGTTTGTAATTTCTTTTTGGGTCTTTGCTCGAGGACGAGCAACGGTTTAGTGTGGAGGAACTGCTGTGTGCTAAATTTAGACCGTTTTTCCCTTCATTTAGACCCGTTTTTCTCTCGTTTTGCGAGTCTTGAGTGCGATTATCGCCATATTTTGCGTACTTCTCGCATTAGCGTCCCTCTTGTGCGTTTTACGTGTTTTTGGTAGTTTTTCTATCAATTTTGATTGGTTTTGCTACAAAAATCACGATTGAGCTTCCACGAGCACAAGAGAAGGGAAAACCGTCCAAAGAGCAAAGCACACAACTTAAAGCTTAAAGCCATCCGATCGAACAAACGAAGAATGAGACAAGACTCGAGGCCACGAAAAATGACCGGGCGAAATTTCACCCGGTGAGACACCACCGGGCGAAATTTCACCCGACGGTGAAAAGTGCCTCCCGAAGATTTTCCGAGCTTACCCACCGGGCGAAACTGACCGGGCGAAATTTCGCCCACCGGGTGAAATTTAGCCCGATCTGAAGAAGTGCCAAAAACGCGAAAAAAAGAAGAAAACTTCACCCGATGGGAATTAACGTCAAGTCCGCAGGGCGAAGTTTCACCCCATGGAGATGCAAAGGGAGATTGTCTCACTAATGGAGCATAAAGTTGGATTTGGGCTTTAGGTTAAAAACCCATTAAGAGATTACTATATATATGTTACCCTAATTCATTGCCTAAACCACCTCTCCATTGTGCTAAGGAGGGAAGATATTACACCACTCCACCATCCTATTACACCATCCATTAGTAGTAGTAGTCTAGAAAAATCCTCAAAAATTCTAGTAGTTTACATAGTAATTAATAGTAGATCTACAAGTTTCCATCAACAATTATTTAGATTTCAAGGTTGTAAGAAGATTATTCAAGTTTTATTTGAAGATTTGTTGGGTTTATTGGAGAATTAGTGACAAGTTCTCCATTTTATTCATCAAAGTTCAATCTTTATCTATGATATCTTCTTATTTCTTATACATCTACATAGTTGGTATAATTCTCTTCCACTCTCTAATCTCTAGTTTAGTTTTTGTGTTGTTTTCTCTTCATCATCATCTTGTTTAGATCTAATCAATATGCATGTTGTGATGATTTCCATAATGATGTGTGAGTAGATTTCTTGTTGGGGAGTTTAGGGATGAGGGCTTGGATTATTTGAATATAGGGATGTTGGTGGGTTGCTTGCATGTTGGTTTATCTTATTTATGGTGTTGTGTCATTGTTGTTTTAGTCCGGCCAACTAGACCGACCTTGACTAATTTCTATCAATATGGGGAAACTCGGGGTAGAAATTACCATGACTAGGGACTTACCCTCATTCGCCGCGAAAGCGGGATTTTAGGTGAGTTTATCGACATTGCGACAAAAACTCGATTCCGACCTTCTTAGACTCCACCGAATCCCGACTTCTCCCTAACGCCTTTTCCCTAGATTGACCACCCTTAGCTATTTCTCTAGATATTCCCTCAGTTTAAGACTCGACCCCCAGAAAAACCCCCTTCTAAGACATCGAACACGACACTTTAAACTTCACAAACACACACCGTTCCCTGTGGACCGACCTCGACTTACCACGATTACTCTAGTAGTTTTTGTGTTATTCAGAGTCTTATAAATATCGTTTGATCCCCCGTCCTTCGTTAACGACCGATCCGATTAGGAGGCGATCAATTTGTATGTGTGCAAGGGGCGTCTATTTTTTGGAGAGGTTCCCGACGTTGGCTAGGAAAGGTAGCTTTGCTTGGGTGAGAAGAAACACCGCTTTGGATAGGAAAAGCAAAAATTCGAGAGGAAACAGGATTCCGTTGCTTGGTGGGAAAGAAATCCACATCCGGTTAGAGAAAGAGTCACTCGACCGAGTGACGTCTGGTACTCGGCCGAGTGCCCGGTTTTGACACCGGTTCAGCGTGTTTCGTGAGCTCACTTTATCTAGTGGGCCGGTCCACTCGATCGAGTGGGTCTAGCTCGGGTAGAAGGCTCTTTAGAGATCGAATTCTATCTCTAACGGAATTTCTTTAGCTGATTTTTTGTAGTATTGGACCTCTAGTCGGATTTCAGGAGTGATGCGGCAGATTTTTATGCCTCGGAAACGTCTTTGACCGGGGTTTGACTCGGTCGTTAAAAGACGGTTTTGACCTTGGTGCCGGATTCGACCCAAAGTAGTCTTATTTGACTAGAAATGACCCACTGGGCCTGAATTTGAGGTTGATTTTGCGAGATTTGTACTCCGTAAAAAGCCCAAGCCAAATAATAATGATTTTGAGCCCATATTCGAGTACGTTAAAGCATGTTTGCGTCCGATCATCATCGGGTGTTCTTTGGAAACTACTATAGACACCTAACGGTCAAATGTGGGTGTCTACAGAGCCCCCACTCTGATTGAGGCTTGGATAAGGCAAAATTCAGAGTAGCTACCAGACCAACCAATGGTTAAGATCTGGTAGACTTCCGGTCGGGTCGTTTATAGTCCATTAGACGACTTGCGTGAAAGGGCTCGCCAGCCATAAGATAGAAATCATACTTGAGCTGATGATGTTAACTCCGTGGGGAATTTGGACATGTCGTGTAAGTCCCGGATGCGCCTATATGTGGGCCTCATCCCGTGAAAAATGCCGCCTTGGGCTTTCCGCTGGGGAGTTTAGCAGGTTAAATGGCCCTGCTTGAGTTATACCTGTGTATAGTAAAGTTTTGCATGTAACATTTAGGCAAAAATGACTCGCGCTGGGGAAAATGATTTTTGCTTTATTCTGAAATCGAAGGCCTGAAAGCAACTCACGTTCTAGAAGATAGGTTTTCAAAATTGAAAAGGGTAGAAAAGAAATTTGCAGTTTAAATAGACCGAAATTTGACCTTGTCGAAAAGGATTTTCTCAAATGGCTAAGTTTTGCAGATTTCAAAGTAGAATTTGAAGAGAGAGGCCTACCAACAGACACGACTCTGGACGTGACCGGACGAGTTGACAGACACGACTGGACTCTCGAGGGGTTCGACCGTGACTCGGTAGGGGGTGGGGCACCTAACAAGACTCTTAAGTTGCGCTATTCCGTAGCCTAGGCGATTGGAAACACGGTCGTACATCAAAATGGGAAGGATGCGTTGTAGGGGAATTGCTGTAGTCTGTAATGAGACTGTGGTATTCTAGTGTTCTTCTGGATTTTTGATTTTAGGGTACATTTCCAAAGTGGGTATTGCTTTGAGTCCTGACAGATTCTCGTCTTCGACTGAGCAGAGTACTAGGACACACTATAGAAAGGAGGCTAGATTTTTTCTTGAATTTATCTGGATTTTGTGAGTGGATGGAGGTTTTCTGCCTAAGAGAAGCCCCCAGGACGACAAAGCTAGTTGTTGAGAACATGACAGTGTCGTGACCGGAATGATGGTGCTTTTTGAATGTGTGTCAATGTAGGTGGTTGTGCCTTTGTTAAAATGCTGCCTACGTATTCACGTGCGGTGAAATCAAACCAAGCCGTAGTTCATTGATTGAAAGATATATTATGGTGCCTAGTTTATTAGGGCTCTGTGTGTAACTAGCCTTAGCGATGGTGTAGGCTAGGTGCATTCCCAATGATGTCTTGATCAAAGGGCTAGAATGGTTAGGATGTTGATCCTGTGACTGTGAACGTTCTCCGGGATAGCCCCCCAGAGGTGGTGTGAACTACTTGGACATGTTCTATGCCGACCGCAGGTTGAGTTCCCGTGTTTGGGGCTGGTAACTGGTTTAGATGTTTTTGGAAATGTGGTGCTAGGAAGTAAGTGGCTTTGATGATTCGAAATCTGGAGCTCGATTTTGTGGAGCTAAGGCTTCGAGGGTAAGGTATTGCAATGGGGTAGGAAAGGGGGAAGTCGAGTAATAATGACTCGGACTTTGATTGGGCAGGTTTGATAATGCGGGATCTGATTTCCATGTCTGGCCCTAATGGTTAGGGTGTATCCTATGGAGCTTGAATCCTCAAAATTTCGGGCTGTCTCTAGCCTAGGTCTCGAGAAGGTCTTGAGGGTTGTAATGTGGGAAGGCTAGATGTGGTGTTAGCTGACCAGCTCGATTGTTACTTTTCTATTCTATAGTATGGGTATTGATAATTTTTGAATTGATCGTACCCGGTCAAGGGACTTTCACTTGAGTTGACTGTTAACTATGGTCATGGGCTTTTGAATTTTTTGCTGGCTGACCTCTTAGCCCCGGTCATGGGTTTTCCATTTGGGTTGACCGTGCCCTGGTCAAGGGATGTTGAGAGTTCTTTTGGTTATGGCCATCTTTTTTATTTTGGCCTTTTTGCTTTTTTCTTGGACATTTGATTTTTTTTTGTCTAGTTTTTTTTCTTTTTCCTGTCGGTCAGACTAACACCTAAGGTAGGGATTGGTTGATCTTATTGAATGAGTGTTTATTGTGGGAAATGGGCTTGCCTCCCATCTTGAACCCAAACTAGGAGATGACAGGGGTTAGCCGTATCCCTAATCAAAGATACCCTAAGGTCACTAACTAATATAGATAGCGAAGTCAGGGGTCGAACCACAAGGAGATGGGAATTCAATTATTTATCCTAAGAATTAGATTCTAGATTATAGGTCACAGTTTAGGATGGTTTGGTAAACTAATAACTAATTACTGATAGATAAATCAATAAGGAAAAAGTCTAGGGTCTCAGGTTCACAATGAATATTACTCGGGTCAGGGAGTCAACTAACATAATCGAACTACTAAGGTGCAGGTCCGGTCGGTACACTACAACCTTTAGATCTAAACTTAACCTGCGGTCGCTAGCATTAAGTCAGTCCACCCAAACTATCGTGGCCTAATTAGTTCTTAACCCGGTCGGCGAAAGTCCTAATTTGCGATACTAATTTATTCAATTATGCATCAAACAATTAATCAGAGTTAAAACGATATTCAGGCAATAGTTCATACGATTAGAAACAGGTCAATTGACTATAACCCTAATAATATGCATCGATCCCCCTAAACCCTAGATGAGAAATTAGCTACGCATAATAAAACTAATCAGACAAGAAAGAAAGAAATCAAATCTAAACATATCAAGATGAATTAACAATCAATTGAAGGAAATAACAATACTAGAACAATAAATAAAGATGAATTGAAAAAGAATTGAAATTCAATACCGAATGATGAAGAAAAGTGTAAAGATCTCTAGGTAGGTTAACTAAACTACGAAAACTGAATAATGAAAAGTGTGTAAAAGAAGCTAAAAGAAAATGTGTAGAATGAAAAGTAAAAGGAAAAAGTGTCTGAGACAAGTCAAGAAAACTGATTTAAAGAGTATCAGTGGGCTCGAAAACAGGCCCAAAATCTATGCTGAAATCGGGAATGACGCTTGGCCCGGATTGGGTGCACTGGATCGAGTGCCTGATGGGACTCTATCGAGTGACACACCAAAATGTGGGCAGGAGCTTCACGGAGTAGCAATGTAGGTCATAGCATCGCGCGTTCGACTTCAAAATGACTGCCATTTCTTCATTACTTGTTCAAATTGGACGTATAATATACCGTTAGAAAGATAAGAGAAAGATCTTTCCAACGACACTAAAATTTCCCTAATTGGAGTTGTAGAACTCAAGATATGGACGTTTGAAGTTGACCCTTGTGTAGGCGATCATTCTTTCTTCTCAATTTGCATTTGTTTCCTTCTTTGTTCCTTCCCGATTCCCATTCTCGTCCTCGGCTTAGTCTTTTTAGTTCGTCAAGACGTAAATGCATCCAAAAACACACATATCCTGCAAAATAACCCGAGATACGACAATATCGACTTTCTAGAAAATATCGACAGTTAAGGCATAATCAGAAGAAGAAAACGCGATAAATCGACGGTCGGGGGACGAAATAAATAGATATAAAATGTGTTGATCAAACTCCCCCAAACCGACTCTTTGCTTGTCCTCAAGCAAACCAAACATATAATATAAGAGAGGACAAGTGATGCGAAGCACGACTCAAAACAAACTTATAATCATGCTCCTAAAAATCATCTTAAACCGGCTAGAAAACACGGGATGTCAAAGAATAAAACTAAATCAATAATCATGCCATGAATAAACGATCGCTTGCCAAACTTTCAACCTTACAAGACCATCGATGCCGGACTTTCTCGCGGTTATCGTTCAACACTCATAAGAACGGGTGAGTATATAAATGTGAAGATAAGAAAGAATAAGAACACTCACTCGACTTATGAAACATGCATGCAATCGAATATGAAATCAATCTCCCCAATCAAATACGTGTTCCACCAATCAGGACCATAGTACATGCCAAGGACTTACAAAGGGTGGCTAAATGAGTAAGGGAAGAAAATGGATTGTGCCTAAGCACGTATGGGAATGTGGAGCTAAAACCGGGCCCAGTCGCAGCTATACAATAAAAACTATCCATCAAAAACCCCAACAAATAATGTCGAACCACCAACTAGAGATATAAATTCAAGATTAGGTGTAAGAGAGAATTTTGTTCATCTTCTCAATTAATCTCTAGTTTCAATCTTTTCGACCATTCCCCGAAATATTTCAAGAAGCATATATTTCATCTTCCTCTTTTTTTTCCTTTTCTTTTCTTCATTCTTTTCTTTCATGCTTCTATTTTTTCAAATTTTGAATAGGGGGAAGGCGAATACAAAGTCGCACAGCAATATTACACACTAAAGTCCAAAAGATGTAAAAAATCTCGAAATATGACCGATTAGTGAAGTAATTTCCAATTAAGTTCACTATTGCGACTGTCCCGACAGGGTAGGCTATTCTGGGTTGTAGCTAAATAATATTGGCAGTAAAAACAGGCTTACAACAGCTGAAATGGGCTAAACAAAGAAAACCGACCTAAATCTACAAGGTAGTAAAAATGGGTCATTTTTGGCTATGTGGAGCTCATCAAAAACAAAATTGTCTTTCCTCATACACCTCCTCCTCAAACCAAACACGTATTCAATATCAAGAGACGGATGTCATATTTATGCAAATTGATGTTACACATTCCACAAGGAGAAAATCACTCAATTCATAAATAATAATGAGACCAGTTATGGATGTTACTGGCCTAGAAGCTCTAAAATCCTCAGAATTTTGTGGCTTGCCGACAAGTGGTCAAATCTACTCATTTGGCAATTAAAAGTCCAAATAGGGATATCATATCAATTTAATCAAATCATAAGACAAAATACGTTTTCAGACTACGAAGCAAGCTGAAAATTAGGAGAAATCATGTTAAGAGCATAATCATCATCGTCGTTTTGCATGCTTCACATTAGAGACAACACACAAAAATCAAAATATTTTTGGATTTTTATGATTTTTTTCAAATTTTTTTTTTGGATTTTTATATTTTTGAAAGCAGTAAAACACACGACGGAAAATAAAACACACAAAAGCACACAAAGTCTCCCCCAAACCTAAATGTCACAAAAGCACACAAAGTCTCCCCCAAACCTAAACTTAACCTGCGGTCGCTAGCATTAAGTCAGTTTACCCAAACTATCGTGGCCTAATTAGTTCTTAACCCGGTCGGCGAAAATTCCTAATTTGCGATACTAATTAATTGAATTATGCATCAAACAATTAATCAGAGTTAAAACGATATTCAGGCAATAGTTCATACGATTAGAAACAGGTCAATTGACTATAACCCTAATAATACACATCGATCCCCCTAAACCCTAGATGAGAAATTAGCTACGCATAATAAAACTAATCAGACAAGAAAGAAAGAAATCAAATCTAAACATATCAAGATGAGTTAACAATCAATTGAAGGAAATAACAATACTAGAACAATAAATAAAGATGAATTGAAAGAGAATTGAAATTCAATACCGAATGATGAAGGAAATTGTAAAGATCTCTAGGTAGGTTAACTAAACTATGAAAACTGAATAATGAAAAGTGTGTAAAAGAAGCTAAAAGAAAAAGTGTAGAATGAAAAGTAAAGGGAAAAAGTGTCTGAGACAAGTCAGGAAAACTGATTTAAAGAGTATTAGTTGAGCTCGAAAACAGGCCCAAAATCTATGCTGAAATCGGGAATGACGCTTGGCCTGGATTGGGTGCACTCGATCGAGTGCCTGATGGCACTCTATCGAGTGATACACCAAAATGTGGGCAGGAGCTTCACGGAGTAGCACTCTAGGTCACAGCATCGTGCGTTCGACTTCAAATGACTGCCATTTCTTCGTTACTTGTTCAAATTGGACGTATAATATACCGTTGGAAAGCTAAGAGAAAGATCTTTCCAACGCCACTAAATTCACCTTGATATAGTACTCAATATCGACAGTGTAGGGATAATCAGGAGAAGAAAACGCGATAAATCGACGGTCGGGGGACGAAATAAATAGATATAAAATGTGTTGATCAGAAGACCACCTAGATTTGTCATAGGATTTGATAACGCTCCCTAAGGGTATTTATGTGGCTTTCTATGTCAGACATGGAATAGGTAAAGGAAAACACGGGTCTCGGTTTCCTGCAGTCATTATAGATGTGCCTATAATAGTCACGTGCATGTGCTCACAGTGTATGATGGTGTTCATCATGTTCTCGGAAACACATAAGGAAAGTATATATGAGAAATAGAAAAGCTGATTTTATTGAATTTTGAGAAAGAGGACAAAATACAACTGACTCTGACTCTGACTTTGACTTTGGAAGAGATAGCACATCCTAGACTCGGACTCAGACTCGGACTTAAACCAAGTCCGGACTCTTCGATGATGTTGTCATTAGTCGTCGGCTTTTAAGGACTCAAGTGGATGTCCAGTATAGCCTTCAGTAGAAGCTTCACCCAGACCTTCATTATGTCGAAGATCGTCTTCAATCCTAATGCCCATTTCGATAAGCACCGCAAAGTTTGAAATGTCGGCATACCTAAGATGGACGTGGTAGGAAGGTAGGAGGTTGTTGATGAACGCCTCCACTAGTGTCTTCTCGTTGGGCTTGTCTACCAACTTCACACTTTCGGCCCTCCACCTTCGAAGGTACTTGGTGAAACCTTCTTTGGGCTCTTGGGCCATAACCTCTAGAGTACTCATCGTGGTCTGGATCTCGGTATTATCAGCGTAATTCCGAGCTAACTCTGTTGCCACATATCCCAAGTCTTGTACTTCTTGCAATCGAGTCTGTAGTACCAGGCTTTCGGGTGCTTCTCGAGGGAAGAAGCAAACAAATGCTTGAACATGGTGGATTTCACCCCCTTGACAGCCATGAACTCCTTGAAAGCCCGAATGTGATGAACCGGGTCTTCAGTACCCTCAAACATCGGTATGCCAGTAAGGTTGAGGTTGGCGGGTAGCTCGTCATTCAGAGGCGAATAGGAACAAGCGTTTTCCGCATGGATCGAGTTATTTGTTGACAAATGGACCTGTTCTTCAAGTTTACGAACGGTGCTGACCAGTACAGCTATAGGCCCAGTGGTTTCATTCCCGACCTTAGGAGTCCTTTGCTCCACGGCACTCAAACGGGTGGCAATGGCAGTTTGGTCGGTCCTGATGGCTGTCAGTTGGGCCTCCATCTTAGCTAGTGAGGCGGTCAGTTGGTCCAAGGTTTCTTGCATTTTCTGGCGTCTGGTTACCGGTGGCCTGTCTGTAAGAATACCGTGTAATCAGGAAAGTTGCTTCGGAACTCAAAGACACCAAGGCATAGGAAATAGCGCGGGAGGAGAGACGACTCCAGTTTGACTCAGGTTAGACTCTCCTAAGATAAATGTGTAGGGTACGATTCTCAGAGTGACCGTGATTAATCGCTCCGTCGGAGAATAGCTCCCAAGTGAGACTAAGGACTCAGATGGCGTGACATCTAATTGACTCAAAAGTGGGGTACGTGAGACACGTGTAAGACATGACCCTTAGAGTAACCGTGATTGATCGCTCTGCTGAAGGGTAGCCCCCGAGCGGGATCAAAGACTTTGTTAAGACTCGAGTGTTGGACGAGTGACCCTTAGACGTAAGGACCACGAACCTTTTGTTATAGAGCTATGCCTTGTAAAAGGTTGACTTGGAAAAGACTCCTAGACGGGTGACTTGTGAAAGGTGGACCTCCTTTAGGATCCAGCTATGTGGGCCGGGCCCTATTTGAAGGGAGGTTCACGTGAGACATTCCCCAGACTTTGGACTTAATTGTGTAAACGGGTCATCCT
Source organism: Agrostemma githago (assembly GCA_958450325.1). Classification (NCBI taxonomy): domain Eukaryota; kingdom Viridiplantae; phylum Streptophyta; class Magnoliopsida; order Caryophyllales; family Caryophyllaceae; genus Agrostemma; species Agrostemma githago. Next base: position 59,553,530 of record OY288257.1, on the reverse strand, counting down.
TTGTAGGAGTATGTCCTACGTAGGTGGGCCTTGCCTTAGTTAAATAAGGTGGACTGGGATAGGGAGGAAACCCGTGATATAAGATCGACGAAGTTTCGACGCTAAAGACCTCGGTGACTTATGACACGACCCGACACTGCTAAATACGGGAAGTCCTAAGAAGAGGAAATTTTTGAAATAGGATTTGTTTTTGAAGGCTTGAAAAATTCGGGGAAGAACCCGATTTTTCGAAGAAAAAAAAAAACGGAAAAGCGTATTGGGCCATGGGTTTGAAAGTTCGAAAATATCTTTGAGTTTTGAAATGGGCAGAATACCGGCTAGAAAAAGGCTATTTTGAGTAAAATTGTAAATCCTAAATTCGGTATACGTCCCGAGTTTTGAAGTTGGATATTTTGAAAAGAATGCAATTTTTGAAAATGACGGTTTTTGAAAAACGACCTTAGAAACCAAGTAGCATATAGTCACGCAAGCATTATAACGACATCATTTATGCTCTATACTAAGTCTCGGTCGGTCTATAAAGGGTCTATACCAATGTACATAGCCTATCCGAGAATCGGGGCAGACTTCCTGAGTCGAGTTGAGCTTAGAACATGCCGTAAAACCCATACGAATTGACTATGGACACCTTTGACATATCCAATTTGGACTACATCAATAGTATAGTGGGACGTCGGTCACCAGTACCGGCCCGGGAAAATATGGGGTTATGCATGAACCGTAAAACTAAAACGCGTATTGTACTAGTCAAACGATTTCTATTCGAGTCTCACCCTGAGGATGCCGATGGTAAGTCAGGCATCAGTTAATCCCCAGCGGAGTCGCCAAATTGTGGACATGACATAGGTCCACCCCGACGCGGCCACGCGCGGGTTTGGGGAGGCGAATGAATCTCCATATGAGATGGGTCGAATTGAAGTTTAAATCAAAGTGGAGTCGCCACCGAACTTTGTGGGAGTTCGGGCCCATTCGAAGCCACTCTATATCTTAGTGGCCGTGCACAAAGTACGGCCCATTCGGATGTCAGAGATTATTGGGTTCGTCCCTTTGCATTTGATACCGATACCGACATTATCGGATACCGTGTATTGAATGACTCTCGTTCGCCAACGGTTTCGGACATCCGGAAACCGAGGTTCTGAGTAAGGGGTGAGGGTACGTGTTGGGAAGTTCACAAAGAACACCCAACCCCGCCCGCACATTAGCGGCCTCTACTAAGATATCGTCTGATTTTGAAATACGCGCGTTAGTAATTCGATGAATGATATGCAAACAGTGTTTTCGACTAAACTTGTGAATTATGTTTGATCTACGTCGATTTAATGCATCTTTGAATCTATGTCGAAGTTGTATTTAGCATGCGAGGTCCGTTTTAGTATAATAAAACAAACAACGAATAATAAGATACAAAGACAAGAACAAACGAGTTAGTAACGGTTTGCAAATTGAATAAATGATGTAAATATGATATGATGCATGGTTTTGAAAGGATGAATCACGTGATAGACTTGACACGTGTTGACCGAATTCATTAAAAATTTTTATCGAGACTCGAAATATGCTAAGAAAGCTCGTTATTTTGCTAGACCAGGAGCCACTCGATCGAGTCATTGAGGGACTCGATCGAGTGGTCTCGAAAAAAAGTTTCTGCTCGGTTTTTTGGGGTGCCACTCGTCGAGTGCCCCCTGTACGGACTGTTGCCCGGTTTGTTTTTGCTCTCAAAATTGTTTTTGAAAAGATCAACAATTTTGTCAAGCTGCGTAAAAATATAATGCGATTTTTACTCGACTTGAATTTGCGATACTCGTCATATTCGACACTTGATTATGGAATCAATATCGAATATTCAGAGTGACTTTTTAGAAAAGATGTTTTGTTAATCATTTGAGAATTGAACTAAAAAAACAACGTAGATTCTCTCCGCGTTGAAATCGTCGTATTTTGTTTTTAGGACTATGTGACGATTATCTTAGCATCAACGAGATTAATTTGATTCTTGTAGACACAATATTCAACTATAGAGTCGGTATCGTATTTTAAGAATGATCGTTTTAATAAAAATTAGATAGTTGCGATAATCTCGGTATTAGAAACGAAGAAAAAGAAAAGAAATAAAAAAACGTGACGATGACTCAATAAAGACGGACGAATGACCCGAAAAAAAAACGAGAGAGAGAGAGAGAGAAAAGGAGAAAACGGGTTTGAATTTGACACCCTCAACCTACATGCTTAGTCTTCTCGGAATATGGCTCGTCTAGTTGTGGCTTAGGCACGGGAGCTTCGAGATGATATAGGAAGAGTTATGGTGGTTTATGATTGGGAAGGGATTTGACGAGTTTTGCTCTGGGGTCTTTGACGAGTTTGATCTCGGGATTGTGTATGGTTTGCCTAAAAAGAATTTCGGGTTGTGAATGGATGTTGTGTATTGATCGGGGATTGTAATTGTCGATGTGTATTGTCGATGTTGTAATTGATAGATGATTTGTATGTGTGCAAGGGGCGTCTATTTATAGGAGAGTTTCCCGACCTTGGCTAGGAAAGGTAGCTTTGCTTGGGTGAGAAGAAACACCGCTTTGGATAGGAAAAGCAACAATTCGAGAGGAAACAGGATTCCGTTGCTTGGTGGGAAAGAAATCCACATCCGGTTAGAGAAAGAGTCACTCGACCGAGTGACGTCTGGTACTCGGCCGAGTGCCCGGTTTTGACACCGGTTCAGCGTGTTTCGTGAGCTCACTCGATCGAGTTGGCCGGTCCACTCGATCGAGTGGGTCTAGCTCGGGTAGAAGGCTCTTTAGAGATCGAATTCTATCTCTAACGGAATTGTTTAATCTTTTTTATAGATGATTTTTTGTAGTATTGGACCTCTAGTCGGATTTCAGAAGTGATGCGGCAGATTTTTATGCCTTGGAAACGTCTTTGACCGGGGTTTGACTCGATCGCTAAAAGACGGTTTTGCCCTTGGTGCCGGATTCGACCCAAAGTAGTCTTATTTGACTAGAAATGACCCACTGGGCCTGAATTTGAGGTTAGTTTTGCGAGATTTGTACTCCGTAAAAAGCCCAAGCCAAATACTAATGATTTCGAGCCCATATTCGAGTACGTTAAAGCATGTTTGCGTCCGATCATCATCGGGTGTTCTTTGGAAACTGCTATAGACACCTAACGGTCAAATGTGGGTGTCTACACAAACCCTCAAATATTTATCCTAAATTTTTCTTCAAATTTTTTTTCCACTCAATCAAAAACACAATCATATGAGCAAACCATTGAATTATCAACAACCCAGAAAAGGTTACCATCACAAGCACAAACCATTTCCAACAATGGCATAATAACATGCAACGGCAACGCAGCTACGCAGAACAATAACACGAAGTAGCAACAGTCGCACACCATTGACATAACAAGAGATGAAAAAAGCGTAAGAGGGAAGAATAAGAAGTAGTATTTTCCCAAGATAATACCGAGTATTATTTTCCCGGATAAATGCAAAAGAAAAAACCGTAAAATATAGAATTAGAGGGAAGTGGTAGCGTACCAGTAGTCTGCAATGGATTGGATTGGATAGGCCATCTTTCAGTGATGGAACTGGTTGATCGCCGTCGTCGTTTGTTAATCTTCAGCCACTGCTCGCATGCAACTTCACTCTTCTTTGGATTTTTCTATTAGGTTGATTTTTCAATTGTAGGGTGATTTTGTTTCAGATGTGATTTAGGGTTTAGATGTGATTTAAGGTTAAACTTGGCATTCCAAGAGTATTGAGTTTGTTGGCAGTGGGCCGGGTATCCAATGTAATTCAAAATTTAACACCAATAGACATCGGTTAATAGACAACTGGGTTTTAGAACAACAGTTGTATAAAATATAGACAACTGTTTTTATAAAGCTCGGTTGTCTATTATCCTCTAAGTACATTTGCTTCTAAAAAAACAGATGTATATATTTTATATATACATCACTCATTACGAATATTAGATGTCTATTAAGAGTTGTTTATTTGATGTTTTATAGTACTGTGACCTTTTTACTTCAGGGCAAGAAGCCCAATCAGCATCACAAAAACCTTCAAGGGTAAATGATGGAGTGTTGTTAAGAAGAATGCCTTGATTTGGATATCTTGAAAGATACTTCAATACATGAAGCGTTGTTGTCCAGTGTTGCTCTCGCGAAAAAGACATAAATTGATTTAATAATTTTACAGGAAAAGAGTTGTCTGACCTCGTGTTGATTAGATAATTCAGCTTGCCAACTAATTTTCTATATAGAACAGGATTGTCAAAAAGATTGATGTCAGTAGCATTGAGCTTGACTGAGGCATCCAGAGGACTGTTTGCTGCACGAACATCATCATAATTGTAATCAGCTAAAAGTTCTCTTGTATATTTCCTTTGTGTGATGGCAATACCCTTGTTAGTCTTCTCAAATTCCATTCCTAAGAAATAGTTTATAGGACCCAAATCCTTGATTTTGAATACATGATCTAAGAAAGACTTCAAGTCAGTAATTTCAGACTGATTACACCAACAACCAAGATATCATCAACATAGACTGCAAGAAAGATAACTTTGCCTTGTGTCTTTTTGTGGAACAAGGAATAATCATTTAGCGATCGCTGATAACCTCTAGATCTGAAAGCTAAACAAAGCTTCTCATTCCATTCATGACTAGCTTGTTTCAAACCATAAAGTGACTTGTGCAATCTACAAACTAGATTTGAGCCTTGCACTTCCAGACCAGCTGACAAAGTCATATAGACCTCTATCTTCATGTAATTTCCCATGTAAAAACGCATTGTTTACATTAAGCTGCGTCATCTGCCACCATTTCTTTATTGCCACAAAAACCAAACATCTAATTGTAGACATCTTAACAACCGGCAAAAAGGTCTTAGTATAATCGATCCCCTCTTTCTGAGTATACGCCTTCACTACCAGTCGTGCTTTATAACGTTCAATGGAGTCATCAGCCTTGTGCTTAACCTTGAACACCCACCTGCAGAAAATAGACTTCTTGCTTGGTGGAAGAGTTACTACACTCAAGGCCTTACATTGAGTGCAGATATTGCAAGAAACCTGGGCACATTGTTGAGAATTGTTGGATTCTTCAAAAGAAAAATAGAATTGTAGAGAATTGTTGGAATCATGGCAGAAGTGTGATTGGGTCAGATGAATCTGATACCAGGTAAGAAGATAAAGGATTAACAGAGAGAGAAAGAGTTTGAAGGTAAAGAATTTATTAGAATTATTTGAGTTGGTTACAATGTGTAATACAAGAGGTATATATAGGATGGGTTGTTACTCTTGTAACAACCTCACCTAACTAGCCTTAACCAAAATTAGTTAAACTAACCATAACTACTTTCTTATTCAACAAGAGATTGGTTTGTGACGGTGTAACCCAGGCAAAGTATGATGGTTTTCATTTGTGTATTGTAATATGTGTTGGAGTAGGTGTCCTCTACAATAATGCTTCTACGTAATAAGTCTCGTTAAAGAAATATAATACTCACTCTGGTTTTATTTATTATCTCATTTCACCAATATATAGATGGTGTATTTTAATGAAGCGGAGCAATAAATAAAAAATGGAGGGAGTACGAGAAATGGAAATATAATGGTTATATCAGATCATAAAGTCAGTTGATCAACGTAATTATAATTCGATAATCAGGTTGACCTTAATTTTGATTTCGATCGAGTTCATCAAATATAATATTTGGTATGATTAATCATATCGGATGTTCGATCAATTATCCATTCAGTTGTTTTCGATCTATTTTTCGTATTCAATTTTGCTTTGCGGGATATAACGAGTACTAAATTATAACGCAAACAAAACAGTAAAATAAATAAAGATACACACACACACACACTCCGATCTATACTAAAATGGTTGACTTAATTAGATGAAACCCAAGACGTTCATCTTAAACGAGTGAATAGTCTTTACCACAGCATACATTTTAAGATTTCTTATTGTCCCTCCTTAATAGATCCATTCATACCCAGTACACATACTACATATTATGATGATGATCCATGCATGCACCTTAGTAAATGGTGGATGCAATACTATCTAGATAATTTAGGCAGCAATTTCATTAGAAGAAGAAGCAGCAACAGCAGCAGGGGGATCCAAGTTGAGGTTGTTGTTGTCCAACTTCCACTGGGTGAAGCGCTGAAAAGTGTTGGCATCAGCACGGTAATGATTCTGAGTGAATTGAACAACATCGGACCAACAGAAGTCGGGATACTTCCTTGGCTCACTGATTGCCTCAGGTGGTGCAACCACTTTATCAAACCGTGGGTTCAGGAAGAATGCCATTGAGAACCTTTCCACTGTGTCCTTCACTATTGCTCTATGCAAACAGCTCTTGTATTTTCCATTTGTCATTGCCTACATAACATATGCATGCATCCCTCCCTTTTTAACATTATTATTTTAATAAAATACATACTACTCTCTATACAAATGTTATTTTAGTTGATATTGTGTTCATAATTGCACTACGAGTATTTCTTAATTATGTCGCACGTTATCGTTCTTTTTATTAATGATTTTCTTATGTTTTAAAAAGAATTTTGTAATCAATAAATATGGATTGATTTAATTTGATAGGTATTTGAATAGTCAAATCTTGATCGCTTCTTAATAGGAGTATAATTTATTTTAGGTAGGAAAATTTTCATTGAGATCGTGACATGTGTTCAATTCTTTTTTAATAGTGGGTTTTCAATTATTATATAGAAGAAGGTACTAAGCGGCATACATTTTTGAAAATGTTGGTTATCCTTATACAAAAATAAGTAGTTTTATTTATACTATAAAAAGAGTATGTCATCTGTATAAGGTATAAAATTGAAATGTTATTTAAGTCCTATATCCCTAAAATAAATCAATTGAATCAAAATTTTAAGATGAATCACATGATTTTAAACTTTAACCGTATTCATTATTACTTCTTTTGTCTTGTTTATTTGTTGTTCTTTATATGGAGTATTCTTTATGAGAAGTATTTTAAACAAAAGACAAAAAATGATGGAAAGAGTAGTATTGTCTCCATTTATATGACGAAAAAACGCGTCAAGATTAATACGGAGTAGAATTTTTATGATTTCAAATTAAATATTATATTACTTCTACTACTATTTTAACATCATACTACGAGTACTATTATTAATTGACCTTAGTTTCAGAATTTCACGCAGATAGTTTCTTGACCAAGTTAGTTGCATGTTTGCATGGATGCATGGCATATCTCACGTGTCGAATGAAGAAAAGAGTTTTTAATATCTGTTGGACTCTAGTCACGTTATTCTCAAGATTCTTTATTTTTATCTAATATCCCTATTTAAATAGATAATAGTTGACCTCATTATAACAATAGGATGGATATTCCGATCACAAAAATTTGAATCGAAGAATGTACCATTAAGGTGTCACCGATATTAATGACGAGGGCATCGGGACGAGGTACGACGGATTGCCATTTGCCATCAACAAATACTTCGAGTCCACCAACATCGTCTTGGTATAAGACGGTGAGTGAGGTCGGGTCACAATGTGGGCCAGTTCCTAAGACGAGTTTTGGCTCGTCGCATGGGGGATAGTAGTTCATCCTCATTGTTGAACTTGCATCTTCATAGAAATCTTTGAAGAATGTTCGATCCACACCTAAACTAATTCCCAACAATTCCACTATCACGATGGCCAATTTGTGCATTTCCTCGCAGTATTTTTGATACACCACCCTGCATTAATTAATCACACATGTCATTCCCTCGCTTATAACTTTTTATTTTGTTTTAGTACAAAATGAATATAAAATTAAAATAATATGAAATGAAAAATGTAGAAAACATACCATTATAAAATGAATATAATTATATAATAAAAATGAAAATTTTGATTACGCCTTTCGTAGAAAACATGCTTTACATGAAAAAACGTACAGACAACTAATAATAAATTGAAATGAATGACCTTAGAAAATAAAACGTAACAAAGGAAAGACAATAATAAGTCACTTAAAATATCGTCTCGCTGGCTAATTATACAATTAGCCTACAGAGTTTAACATTTTTTACTATTTTCCGTCATTAGTTTCGGCAAAATGGATATAAGTAAGAGAAAATCGATCTCATGTAACTATGTAAGACACTTTTTGGACAAAAGTGATTCCTTGTTTTCAGTTATCGTAATCAATACCTAGTTTTTATTTTATTTTGAGTTGCATGCAAAATATTTTGATGGTAAATATATTGTATGATGACAGATCGATAACTTAATCAAAGGCAACTTTTATATATATATATATATATATATATATATATATATATATATATATATATATATATATATATATATATATATATATATATATATATATATATATATATATATATATATATATAAGACATCTAGAAATTTTTTCGTCAAAATTAAAATGTTTTAGACATGAAAATTAATTAGTGATTGTATTAGAGACTTGCTTACCCCGTCTGTTCATATTCAGAGCCCATGGTGGAGGTGAAATAATCAACCACCATGTTACTAGAATCATTTGCATGGTAAGGGAATGACAATGTCTCCTTCCATGGTAGGTTCGACGTGAACCGGTCCGCATGGGCCAAGGCGAGGCCCCACATGGAGCCAGGCTTTTTCAAGCAGCACGCCTTTGCGGTAGTAGGGCGCCTGAAAAACTCACCCGAATTTTTATAGGCCTCGTCCAAAACCTTAGGGTCAATTCCATGGTTAATAACTTGGAAAAAGCCGTGGTTCGAGCACGCAGCATTGATGAGTTGGGCTAATGTTTTGGTGGCCGACTCATCCCCGTTCATGAACCCGCTTAGGTCAATCACCGGGGCATCGAGTATTGGCTTTTCTAGGCCAATGTCGTCGTCACCTTTCCAAATGAAGCTGCTTGGGACTTTGGGTTGGTTAGGGTCCGAGTTTTGTTCTTTTTTGGCATTGTATTCCCATGGGGCGACTAAATTTGTGAGTAGGGAGGTTTTAGTAGCCATTGTTGATGGTTGATGACAATGGACAAAGTTTAATGAAATTGATGTTTAGATATGATTTCCTTGTGTATATTGGAAGAGGACGTGACACTATTTATAGTCCTCCCTGTTTTAAGGAGATGTATATTCTTAATAACATAAAAAGAAGCCTATATATTATAGTTTGCTACTATTTTAAAATGATATCTACCCAAAATTGTAGTTTTTTACTATTTTAAAATGATATCTACCCAAAATGTACCAAAAAAAATCAAAGATATTTTATTAGTAGTTTTTTTTATAAAATATCCAGATTTCTCAATTAAACTTGACAAATAGGTCATTCAGTTCGATTTTGAATCGGGTTAAATTGGTTCAATTATAATCAGTTGGCCTTACTTTCGGTTTCAACTCGATTGCAAACGTATTTATTTCAGTTAGCCACTTTCATCAATTTTTTTATTTCAGGTCGGGTGCGGTACAATTCGGGTCAATGTTAGTTCAAGTGTTCAAGTGAGTTTCAGGTCAAAATTTTCTTGAGTTGAAGATTAAAAACTTGGCTCACGTTTGTTAGACTTTTCAATTTGTATGTAATAATTCAAAGTACCACGGAGTATTATAATAAAGAATCGATAAAAAAAAATCCTAAATTAAAGTGTTTCTATAAGAAAGTTTTTATGTATATGAATCGGGTCAATTATTTATGTTATTGACGTTCAGATATATTTAGGTTCAGGCATCATTCGGTTATATTGAGTTCGATTAAATTTCGGTTGAATACATATTGAATCAGGTTCAGGATGTTATATCATGTTAATCATATCTGGTATCGATTCGATTGTTTTCGAGCAGTTTTTTGAGTTTGGTTTTACTTTCTCAAATCTACTAATAATTATAATCTACATATATATACATACCTTACTATTTTAGTTAAATTATACTCTCTACGTCTCACTAAAAGAGTCACTCATCCTTTCAGTGAGAATCAAGGAGGATAGAAATGTGTGGTGGAAAAATGAAAGATAAGAAAATATTGGGGTCACAAAAAAAATGGTGACTTTTATACGGAGACAGAGTAAGTATCATTAAAACTAAAGTAACACAATTACACTAATATTGACCACTTTATCGCTTTTTCTCACTCGTAAAAAATATTACTCCCTCCGTTTCAGTGATTTCTATATATATATATATATATATATATATATATAGAGAGAGAGAGAGAGAGAGAGAGAAGAAATCAAGGAAATGGTTGAAAAAAAAACCTTTGTTTGCGGTTGACGTTCCGGCAAAGTTTTTCGCAGATGGGGTGGATGCCATAATCCTGTTAAAAAGGAGCTAGTAATAGAATTCTAATAGTCAACTCTTCCGTTGACCGAGATTCTGGAGTCAACCCTACTACTATATCAATTATTTCGGAGTTCCCGCGGGATCGCCCTCTAAACGATCAAAATAAGGTAGCAAAGATGCCGATGAACAAGCAGCTGCTTTGGTTGAAAAAAAAATGTGGAAGACATCAATGAAACAGGGGGAGTATAATTTGACAAATTACCATTTGATTTAACGTTATGTCTAAAGTAGTCTCTTTTGTGATTTTCACTATTATGGAACTAATAATAAAAACTCGTAAGATCTGTCTTTGAGACAATAATTTGCAGCAAATGTTGGGCGGATACTTAATACTCCCTCCGGACACTATTTTTTGCGCTGTTTCATTAAAATACTTCTCACATATATTGAGGTAGTGGGGTGAAAAATAGTGTCCGGAGGGAGTATCTAAGTACCAAGGATTACTTCGATCTATAATCATAGGATCACACGTCTTGCTTATGGTAATCTTTTGAGGCAGGACTTAATTTGACGTTTAGAGATGATCTCTAACTCACTCGTGTATATTGGAAGAAAATGTGACACGACTATAGACTTATTGTCCTCCGAGTTTCAAGGGAATGGATAAGTTGTTAAAAACACACAGAATAATATAGTACTCCTTCCCATTCTTTGGAAACCTACCATTTTTTTTTTCGGTCCATTCATTCAATTTTTACTATTTCTAAAAGTGGCAAAAATAAATCGAAAAAAAAAAAATTTACCCTCATCATGTTACGAACTACACACACATAAGTGAGAGAAAGAAGATATTTTGGTAAACATCAACTTTTATACTACTATTCTTAATAATGAACCAAAATATAAATGGTAGGTACCCATAGAATGAGATGGAGTATAATATTATACACGTTATAGTTTGTTACGGAGTACTATTTTAAAAGGATCCACTGATCGAAATTGTATTTTGTGCTTTTCTTTTACATTTACAAAAAAATGCACCAAAAAGAAAAAAATCGAAGATATTTTATTAGTAATATTTCTTTTGTTTTTAGAAAATATCCATCCAGATTCATGATAATTATGATCTACAAATACCTTACTATTTTAGTTACGTATTCACCCAAAAATGATTTGTTCTAAAAAATATCTACCTTACTATTTTATTCATTTTTATATTCATTCTAAAACGATTGTACTTTGAGATTTACAATATTACTTATACTTAATTCTTTCTTCCCGATCATTTATTTACTTTTCATTAAAATACTTAACATAAGAAAATACAAAATAATAAGTAAATGACTGAGGCGAAAAGAGTACGTTGTATAAGAGTATAAGGTGAATTCTTTTAGGTTGCGTTTGGATACTCAGAAATTGATCTGAATATCACGATTCAATTCTTGTATTTGAATTTCTAGAATTCAAATCCAAATCCAAATCCAAATCCAAATCCAAGGATTTGGATTTGTATTTGGATTTGGAATTTGGGCGGGTAGAGTCGGGTCAAGGTCATCAATTTTTTTAAAAAAAACTTTATCATTAGAAAAATATAAAATTTCAAATACGGGGAAAAAAATGAAGAAAAAAATATATTCTAACAAGATTATATGGAGAAAAAAAATGAAGGATTTGAAATGACTACTCATATACTAAGAATTTGAGGGAACCAAATTTGAACTAGGTTGGATTTGGTCTAAATTTCAAATCCAAATTTCAATGTTCTCAAACGCTTGAAATATTTCAAATCCGAATTCAAGTTCCATACATACCATATTAAAGAGTTTGCATTGATATAGTAGCAGCAAGACTTGTGCTTTTCTAATGTGATTTGTTTCGGGTGTTTGTGTGCAAGTCAAGTGACAAAGTGACAATTCTGAAATGCTAAAAAACATACTCTCTCCCGTTCATTGAAAACCTACCATAAGTTGAATATACGTAAGGTATATTTTAATCAAATTGTAGGATTCCATTGAATGAGGGGTAGTACTCATTCATTTGTTTGCCTTTGATTAAAATATTTCTCACAATAAATATAAAAGTCAGACAAATGAACGAGACAGAGAGTAGGATTGAGAAGTTTTTGCCTTCTTTAAAGGTAGGAAAGGATTAAGGCAGGGCGACCCATTGTCTCCAATTCTATTCGTGATTGGGATGGAGTATTTGAGGAGAATACTGTAGGTGGTACAAAATGACTTCGACTTTAATTATCATTCTCTTTAATTTGTCATCAAATGCAACTCACTCATCTTTGCTTCGCGGATGCCCTTATCATCTTTTGTAGGGGGGATAAGGGATCCATCAAACTTCTGCTTAGTGGTTTCTACGCCTTCTCTGAAGTCTCTGGGTTGAAAATGAATAATGATAAGTCGAATATCTATATGAATGGAGTGGCAATAGGAGATAAACAGGACATTATAATATGACAAGAATGAATTTGGGAACTTTGCCTTTTAAATACTTGGGGGTGCCAATCTTCCCTAAGAAGTTGTCAGTTTCTGACTGTGTTTTACTGGCAGAGAAGATAGTGAGTAGGATTTGAAGTTTGGGTGCACGACACCTCTCCTATGCCGGCAGGCTGGCATTGATTCAACCAGTCCTTAGTTATATGCTTAGTTATTGGGCGCGCATATTTCTGCACCCAAAAATAGTGTTGAAGAAAATTGAGGCAATATGTCGTAATTTTTTGTGGAGTAGTAGTGAATATTATAAAACCGCTCCTTCAGTAACTTGGGAACAGGTTTGGTGCAATAAGAAATATGGTGGACTTGGCTTAAGGAACCAGTTAAATTGGAATTTAGCTTGCTTGGGGAATTTCCGTTCATGGTTAAATGAAAGGGGAGGAATATAACCAGCAGTTCCTCGTGGAAGCAGATTTGTAGTACGAAGGATAAGTTGCTGCAATGTTTCCAACAACATGGATGGAAGACTAGGTACACCATACAGGAGGGGTATGCCTGGTTACAACCTCAAAGCACTAAATACTAGGTTGCTCCATTGATTTAAGATTCGTTATCGGTCCCTAAACACTCATTTATGAGCTTGCTTGTGAGTAAAGAGAGACTTATGACTAGGGTGAGAATAGCATAATGGTACGCTGCTATGAATAAGTAGTGTGGTTTATGTGAGATAGAAGAAGAAACGCACAGTCATCTGTGCTTTCGGTGTCAGTACAGTTGCAGAGTCCTAGCAGGTGTGAATGTTTGGATACGCTAATGCATCCCTTCTTCTGATTATATGGAATGGTGGATCAGGAAGCATAGTAAGATAAGCAGCCACAAGAAGGTTTGGGCAGTAGTAATAAATGCAACGATCTACTATATTTGGTGGGCTAGAAACAAAAGTGTGCATGATATGATTCTTATGCGACCTATGCAATTGGTTGAATTGATTAAGAAAGATGTTAGGAATTGATTGTTGGGTCCGGTTATGCAAATGCAGACTAGATGTTATCTTAGCTAGACTATTACTCTTAATGTGGTCATATAGTTGGGCCTTGTTGCCAAGTTGTATGTTTTTTGGTTAAAATGAAATTACTTACATTTTACCAAAAAAAATCAAGATTTTTGTCGCACTGTCCAAAAAGCAAAGGCAAATAATCAAATGGAATGGAGGAACTTTAGATTGTGAATAGGTCTCCATTTTGATACCCATTATAAGTTTGTGACAGCTCAAATATCAACTATATGGGGGCTGATTAGACAAAATTACATAACCAAGACTTATGTTTATGACTTCATGTAGCATGTGGGAGATATTCTTGTCACAAACAATAATTTTTGATGATAAATAGACTTATATAGAAAAAGTTAACTTTATTTGTTGTCTAAGATTTTTCTCCCTTCAACAACAATTATTTTAGTGGCTAATCACCTAACCGCGCATGGGTAAAAACAAATAAGGGAATGGAGATAGTAGTATCATCCTTACATCACATAGAAAAAGTGTCATATTGTACCTAGATAGCAGTAGAAACATCGTTCATAAGTTGTATCAAGGGAATCACAACAGCTTCATTCATAAATAAACCTGCACTCAAACTCTAAAACAGACATTATGAGACAATTAAGACTCCCTAGAATATATGAGGATATACAAGTCGCATTTTCATGGAACAATTTAAGGACTAATAGTAAGTAATAATCTTGATTAGCCGAGAAACACTCCGTAAACAAACACAAGCTGCAACTCGCACGTCATGGTTATCATGAGTTAACACCTCGGCTACCCGTTTGAGGACCTGGACACAACAGCGAGTCTCGGATGATCAATACAAACACAGTAAGATACTAGTCTTACCAGCAAAATGTGATTATTCCATGAATGGATCAATGCTTAAATGAATGATGAATTCATCTAAACAAGGAAGCATCAGCCATGAATCATGACCCACGAGATAAACTGGGAGAACAGAAAGATGTAAGATGACCATTCACAAAACACAAACTTGAGAGATAGAAACCTAGACCTGCAGGCTTCAGAAATGGCAGTAATGACCAATGCACAAACTGAAATAACTAACTCCCTGTCTAATTTTTTTCTCCCTTCATGGCAGTAATGACTAATCTTTGGGCATATAGTTGCTTATAATGCATGACCAATGCACAAACTGCTTATAAATCATCCCTAAGATATTTAGATCTATGTTTACATTATGATGATTCTAACTGATATACGTGTTTTTTAGGATGTGAGAACAATAACACGCAGCAAGGTTCATATCCATTCTCTCGTAGCAAGACAGAACAATAAAACGCAGGCCATTTTATATTACGATCGAGTATCATCCAAAAATCATGCTTTGGTACAAAATTAAATAAACCCTCAAATATTTATCCTACATTTTATAATTTCTTCAAAAAAAAATTACACTCAATCAAAAAAACAATCATATGAACAAACCATTGAACTATCAACAACCCAGAAAAGGTTACCATCACAAGCACAAACCATTTCCAGCAATGACATAATAACATGCAGCGGCAACGCAAGCTACGCTGAACAATAACACGAAGCAACAACAGTCGCATGCACACCATTGACAGAACAAGAGATGAAAAAAGTATTAGAGGGAAGAAGAAGAAGAAGAGGAAGAAGAAGAAGAAGAAGAAGTATTTTCCCAAGATAATACCGAGTATTATTTTCCCAGATAAATGCAAAAGAAGAAACCATAAAATATAGAATTAGAGGGAAGTTGTAGCTTACCAGTAGTCTGCCATGGATTGGATTGGATAGGCCACCTTTCAGTGATGGAACTAGTTGATCGTCGTCGCCGGTTGTTAATCTTCAGCCACTGCTCGTATACAGCTTCACTCTTCTTTGGGTTTTTCTATTAGGTTGATTTTTCGATTGTAGGGTGATTTATTTTCAGATGTGATTTAGGGTTTAGATGTGATTTAAGGCTCAACTTGGCATTCCAAGAGTATTGAGTTTGTTGGCAGTAGGCCGGGTATCCAATGTAATTCAAAATTTAACACCAATAAACATCGGTTAATAGACAACTGGGTTTTAGAACAATAGTTGTAGAAAATATAGACAACTGTTTTTATAAAGCTCAGTTGTCTATTATCCTATAAGTACATTTGTTTCTCCAAAAAAAATAGATGTATATATTTTATATATCACTCATTAAGAATATTAGATGTCTATTAGGAGTTGTCTATTTGATGTTTTATAGTACTGGGACCTTATTGTTTCAGGGAGGAAGCCCAATCAGCATCGCAAAAACCTTCAAGGGTAAAACTTGGAGTGTTGTTAAGAAAAATGTCTTGATTTGGATCTCTTGAAAGATACTTCAATACATGAAGCGTTGTTGTCCCGTGTTGCTCTCGCGAAAAAGACATAAATTGACTTAATAATTGTACAAGAAAAGAGATGTCTGACCTCGTGTTGATTAGATAATTCAGCTTGCCAACTAATTTTCTATATAGAGCAGGATTGTCAAAAAGATTGATGTCAGTAGCATTGAGCTTGACTGAGGCATCCAAGGGACTGTTTGTTGCACAAACATCGTCATAATTGAAATCAGCTAAAAGTTCTCTTGTATATTTCCTTTGTGTGATGTCAATACCCTTGTTAGTCTTCTCAAATTCCATTCCTAAGAAATAGTTGATAGGACCCAAATCCTTGATTTTGGATACATGATCTAAGAAAGACTTCACCAACAACCAAGATATCATCAACATAGACTGCAAGAAAGATAACTTTGCCTTGTGTCTTTTTGTGGAACAAGGAATAATCATTTAGCGATCGCTGATAACCTCTAGATCTGAGAGCTAAACAAAGCTTCTCATTCCATTCATGACTAGCTTGTTTCAAACCATAAAGTGACTTGTGCAATCTACAAACTAGATTTGAACCTTGCACTTCCAGACCAGCTGACAAAGTCATATAGACCTCTATCTTGATGTAATTTCCCATGTAAAAACGCATTGTTTACAAGCTGCGTCATCTGCCACCATTTCTTTATTGCCACAAAAACCAAACTTCTAATTGTAGACATCTTAACAACCGGCAAAAAGGTCTTAGTATAATCGATCCCCTCTTTCTGAGTATACGCCTTCACTACCTGTCGTGCTTTATAACGTTCAATGGAGTCATCAGCCTTGTGCTTAACCTTGAACACCACCTGCAGAAAATAGACTTCTTGCCTGGTGGAAGAGTTACTATACTCAAGGCCTTATATTCAGTGCAGATATTGCAAGAAACCTGGGCACATTGTTGAGAATTGTTGGATTCTTCAAAAGAAAAATAGAATTGTAGAGAATTGTTGGAATCATGGCAGAAGTGTGATTGGGTCAGATGAATCTGATACCAGGTAAGAAGATAAAGGATTAACAGAGAGAGAAAGAGTTTGAAGGTAAAGAATTTATTAGAATTATTTGAGTTGGTTACAATGTGTAATACAAGAGGTATATATAGGATGGGTTGTTACTCTTGTAACAACCTCAACTAACTAGCCTTAACCAACATTAGTTAAACTAACCATAACTACTTTCTTATTCAACAAGAGATTGGTTTGTGACGGTGTAACCCAGGCAAAGTATGATGGTTTTCATTTGTGTATTGTAATATGTGTTGGAGTAGGTGTCCTCTACAATAATGCTTCTACGTAATAAGTCTCGTTAAAGAAATATAATACTCACTCTGGTTTTATTTATTGTCTCATTTCACCAATATATAGATGGTGTATTTTAATGAAGCGGAGCAATAAATAAAAAATGGAGGGAGTACGAGAAATGCAAATATAATGATTATATCAGATCATAATGTCAGTTGATCAACGTAATTATAATTCGATAATCAGGTTGACCTTAATTTTGATTTCGATCGAGTTCATCAAATATAATATTTGGTATGATTAATCATATCGGTTGTTCGATCAATTATCCATTCAGTTGTTTTCGATCTATTTTTCGTATTCAATTTTGCTTTACGGGATATAATGAGTACTAAATTATAACGCAAACAAAACAGTAAAATAAATAAAGATATAATACACACACACACACACTCCGATCTATACTAAAATGGTTGACTTAATTAGATGAAACCCAAGACGTTCATCTTAAACGAGTGAATAGTCTTTACCACAGCATACATTTTAAGATTTATTATTGTCCCTCCTTAATAGATCCATACATACCCAGTACACATACTACATATTATGATGATGATCCATGCATGCACCTTAGTAAATGGTGGATGCAATACTATCTAGATAATTTAGGCAGCAATTTCATTAGAAGAAGAAGCAGCAACAGCAGCAGGGGGATCCAAGTTGAGGTTGTTGTTGTCCAACTTCCACTGGGTGAAGCGCTGAAAAGTGTTGGCATCAGCACGGTAATGATTCTGAGTGAATTGAACAACATCGGACCAACAGAAGTCGGGATACTTCCTTGGCTCACTGATTGCCTCATGTGGTGCAACCACTTTGTCAAACCGTGGGTTCAGGAAGAATGCCATTGAGAACCTTTCCACTGTGTCCTTCACTACTGCTCTATGCAAACAGCTCTTGTATTTTCCATTTGTCATTGCCTACATAACATATGCATGCATCCCTCCCTTTTTAACATTATTATTTTAATAAAATACATACTACTCTCTATACAAATGTTATTTTAGTTGATATTGTGTTCATAATTGCACTACGAGTATTTCTTAATTATGTCGCACGTTATCGTTCTTTTTATTAATGATTTTCTTATGTTTTAAAAAGAATTTTGTAATCAATAAATATGGATTGATTTAATTTGATAGGTATTTGAATAGTCAAATCTTGGTCGCTTCTTAATAGGAGTATAATTTATTTTAGGTAGAAAAATTTTCATTGAGATCATGACATGTGTTCAATTCTTTTTTAATAGTGGGTTTTCAATTATTATATAGAAGAAGGTACTAAGCGGCATACATTTTTGAAAATGTTGGTTATCCTTATACAAAAATAAGTAGTTTTATTTATACTATAAAAAGAGTATGTCATCTGTATAAGGTATAAAATTGAAATGTTATTTAAGTCCTATATCCCTAAAATAAATCAATTGAATCAAAATTTTACGATGAATCACATGATTTTAAACTTTAACCGTATTCATTATTACTTCTTTTGTCTTGTTTATTTGTTGTTCTTTATATGGAGTATTCTTTATGAGAAGTATTTTAAACAAAAGACAAAAAATGACGGAAAGAGTAGTATTCTCTCCATTTAAATGACGAAAAAACGCGTCAAGATTAATACGGAGTAGAATTTTTATGATTTCAAATTAAATATTATATTACTTCTACTACTATTTTAACATCATACTACGAGTACTATTATTAATTGACCTTAGTTTCAGAATTTCACGCAGATAGTTTCTTGACCAAGTTAGTTGCATGTTTGCATGGATGCATGGCATATCTCACGTGTCGAATGAAGAAAAGAGTTTTTAATATATGTTGGACTCTAGTCACGTTATTCTCAAGATTCTTTATTTTTATCTAATCCCTATTTAAATAGATAATAGTTGACGTCATTATAACAATAGGATGGATATTCCGATCACAAAAATTTGAATCGAAGAATGTACCATTAAGGTGTCACCGATATTAATGACGAGGGCATCGGGACGAGGTACGACGGATTGCCATTTGCCATCAACAAATACTTCGAGTCCACCAACATCGTCTTGGTATAAGACGGTGAGTGAGGTCGGGTCACAATGTGGGCCAGTTCCTAAGACGAGTTTTGGCTCGTCGCATGGGGGATAGTAGTTCATCCTCATTGTTGAACTTGCATCTTCATAGAAATCTTTGAAGAATGTTCGATCCACACCTAAACTAATTCCCAACAATTCCACTATCACGATGGCCAATTTGTGCATTTCCTCGCAGTATTTTTGATACACCACCCTGCATTAATTAATCACACATGTCATTCCCTCGCTTATAACTTTTTATTTTGTTTTAGTACAAAATGAATATAAAATTAAAATAATATGAAATGAAAAATGTAGAAAACATACCATTATAAAATGAATATAATTATATAATAAAAATGAAAATTTTGATTACGCCTTTCGTATAAAACATGCTTTACATGAAAAAATGTACAGACAACTAATAATAAATTGAAATGAATGACCTTAGAAAATAAAACGTAACAAAGGAAAGACAATAATAAGTCACTTAAAATATCGTCTCGCTGGCTAATTATACAATTAGCCTACAGAGTTTAACATTTTTTACTATTTTCCGTCATTAGTTTCGGCAAAATGGATATAAGTAAGAGAAAATCGATCTCATGTAACTATGTAAGACACTTTTTGGACAAAAGTGATTCCTTGTTTTCAGTTATCGTAATCAATACCTAGTTTTTATTTTATTTTGAGTTGCATGCAAAATATTTTGATGGTAAATATATTGTATGATGACAGATCGATAACTTAATCAAAGGCAACTTATATATATATATATATATATATATATATATATATATATATATATATATATATATATATATATATATATATATATATATATATATATATATAAGACATCTAGAAATTTTTTCGTCAAAATTAAAATGTTTTAGACATGAAAATTAATTAGTGATCGTATTAGAGACTTGCTTACCCTGTCTGTTCAAATTCAGAGCTCATGGTGGAGGTGAAATAATCAACCACCATGTTACTAGAATCATTTGCATGGTAAGGGAATGACAATGTCTCCTTCCATGGTAGGTTCGACGTGAACCGGTCCGCATGGGCCAAGGCGAGGCCCCACATGGAGCCAGGCTTTTTCAAGCAGCACGCCTTTGCGGTAGTAGGGCGCCTGAAAAACTCACCCGATTTTTTATAGGCCTCGTCCAAAACCTTAGGGTCAATTCCATGGTTAATAACTTGGAAAAAGCCGTGGTTCGAGCACGCAGCATTGATGAGTTGGGCTAATGTTTTGGTGGCCGACTCATCCCCGTTGATGAACCCGCTTAGGTCAATCACCGGGGCATCGAGTATTGGCTTTTCTAGGCCAATGTCGTCGTCACCTTTCCAAATGAAGCTGCTTGGGACTTTGGGTTGGTTAGGGTCTGAGTTTTGTTCTTTTTTGGCATTGTATTCCCATGGGGCGACTAAATTTGTGAGTAGGGAGGTTTTAGTAGCCATTGTTGATGGTTGATGACAATGGACAAAGTTTAATGAAATTGATGTTTAGATATGATTTCCTTGTGTATATTGGAAGAGGACGTGACACTATTTATAGTCCTCCCTGTTTTAAGGAGATGTATATTCTTAATAACATAAAAAGAAGCCTATATATTATAGTTTGCTACTATTTTAAAATGATATCTACCCAAAATTGTAGTTTTTTACTATTTTAAAATGATATCTACCCAAAATGTACCAAAAAAAAATCAAAGATATTTTATTAGTAGTTTTTTTTTTATAAAATATCCAGATTTCTCAATTAAACTTGACAAATAGGTCATTCAGTTCGATTTTGAATCGGGTTAAATTGGTTCAATTATAATCAGTTGGCCTTACTTTCGGTTTCAACTCGATTTCAAACGTATTTATTTCAGTTAGCCACTTTCATCAATTTTTTTATTTCAGGTCGGGTGCGGTACAATTCGGGTCAATGTTAGTTCAAGTGTTCAAGTGAGTTTCAGGTCAAAATTTTCTTGAGTTGAAGATTAAAAACTTGGCTCATGTTTGTTAAACTTTTCAATTTGTATGTAATAATTCAAAGTACCACGGAGTATTATAATAAAGAATCGATAAAAAAATCCTAAATTAAAGTGTTTCTATAAGAAAGTTTTTATGTATATGAATCGGGTCAATTATTTATGTTATTGACGTTCAGATATATTTAGGTTCAGGCATCATTCGGTTATATTGAGTTCGATTCAATTTCGGTTGAATACATATTGAATCAGGTTCAGGATGTTATATCATGTTAATCATATCTGGTATCGATTCGATTGTTTTCGAGCAGTTTTTCGAGTTTGGTTTTACTTTCTCAAATCTACTTATAATTATAATCTACATATATATACATACCTTACTATTTTAGTTAAATTATACTCTCTACGTCTCACTAAAAGAGTCACTCATCCTTTCAGTGAGAATCAAGGAGGATAGAAATGTGTGGTGGAAAAATGAAAGATAAGAAAATATTGGGGTCACAAAAAAAATGGTGACTTTTATACGGAGACAGAGTAAATGTGGAAGACATCAATGAAACAGGGGGAGTATAATTTGACAAATTACCATTTGATTTAACGTTATGTCTAAAGTAGTCTCTTTTGTGATTTTCACTATTATGGAACTAATAATAAAAACTCGTAAGATCTGTCTTTGAGACAATAATTTGCAGCAGATGTTGGGCGGATACTTAATACTCCCTCCGGACACTATTTTTTGCGCCGTTTCATTAAAATACTTCTCACATATATTGAGGTAGTGGGGTGAAAAATAGTGTCCGGAGGGAGTATCTAAGTACCAAGGATTACTTCGATCTATAATCATAGGATCACACGTCTTGCTTATGGTAATCTTTTGAGGCAGGACTTAATTTGACGTTTAAAGATGATCTCTAACTCACTCGTGTATATTGGAAGAAAATGTGACACGACTATAGACTTATTGTCCTCCGAGTTTCAAGGGAATGGATAAGTTGTTAAAAACACACAGAATAATATAGTACTCCTTCCCATTCTTTGGAAACCTACCATTTTTTTTTCGGTCCATTCATTCAATTTTTACTATTTCTAAAAGTGGCAAAAATAAATCGAAAAAAAATAAAAAATTACCCTCATCATGTTACGAACTACACACACATAAGTGAGAGAAAGAAGATATTTTGGTAAACATCAACTTTTATACTACTATTCTTAATAATGAACCAAAATATAAATGGTAGGTACCCATAGAATGAGATGGAGTATAATATTATACACGTTATAGTTTGTTACGGAGTACTATTTTAAAAGGATCCACTGATCGAAATTGTATTTTGTGCTTTTCTTTTACATTTACAAAAAAATGCACCAAAAAGAAAAAAATCGAAGATATTTTATTAGTAATATTTCTTTTGTTTTTAGAAAATATCCATCCAGATTCATGATAATTATGATCTACAGATACCTTACTATTTTAGTTACGTATTCACCCAAAAATGATTTGTTCTAAAAAATATCTACCTTACTATTTTATTCATTTTTATATTCATTCTAAAACGATTGTACTTTGAGATTTACAATATTACTTATACTTAATTCTTTCTTCCCGATCATTTGTTTATTTTTCATTAAAATACTTAACATAAGAAAATACAAAATAATAAGTAAATGACTGAGGCGAAAAGAGTACGTTGTATAAGAGTATAAGGTGAATTCTTTTAGGTTGCGTTTGGATACTCAGAAATTGATCTGAATATCACGATTCAATTCTTGTATTTGAATTTCTAGAATTCAAATCCAAATCCAAATCCAAGGGTTTGGATTTGTATTTGGATTTGGAATTTGGGCGGGTAGAGTCGGGTCAAGGTCATCAATTTTTTTTAAAAAAACTTTATTATTAGAAAAATATAAAATTTCAAATACGGGGAAAAAAATGAAGAAAAAAATATATTCTAACAAGATTATATGGAGAAAAAAAATGAAGGATTTGAAATGACTACTCATATACTAAGAATTTGAGGGAACCAAATTTGAACTAGGTTGGATTTGGTCTAAATTTCAAATCCAAATTTCAATGTTCTGAAACGCTTGAAATATTTCAAATCCGAATTCAAGTTCCAAACATACCATATTAAAGAGTTTGCATTGATATAGTAGCAGCAAGACTTGTGCTTTTCTAATGTGATTTGTTTCGGGTGTTTGTGTGCAAGTCAAGTGACAAAGTGACAATTCTGAAATGCTAAAAAACATACTCTCTCCCGTTCATTGAAAACCTACCATAAGTTGAATATACGTAAGGTATATTTTAATCAAATTGTAGGATTCCATTGAATGAGGGGTAGTACTCATTCATTTGTTTGTCTTTGATTAAAATATTTCTCACAATAAATATAAAAGTCAGACAAATGAACGAGACAGAGAGTAGGATTGAGAAGTTTTTGCCTTCTTTAAAGGTAGGAAAGGATTAAGGCAGGGCGACCCATTGTCTCCAATTCTATTCGTGATTGGGATGGAGTATTTGAGGAGAATACTGTAGGTGGTACAAAATGACTTCGACTTTAATTATCATTCTCTTTAATTTGTCGTCAAATGCAACTCACTCATCTTTGCTTCGCGGATGACCTTATCATCTTTTGTAGGGGGGATAAGGGATCCATCAAACTTCTGCTTAGTGGTTTCTACGCCTTCTTTGAAGTCTCTGGGTTGAAAATGAATAATGATAAGTCGAATATCTATATGAATGGAGTGGCAATAGGAGATAAACAGGACATTATAATATGACAAGAATGAATTTGGGAACTTTGCATTTTAAATACTTGGGGGTGCCAATCTTCCCTAAGAAGTTGTCAGTTTCTGACTGTGTTTTACTTGCAGAGAAGATAGTGAGTAGGATTTGAAGTTTGGGTGCACGACACCTCTCCTATGCCGGCAGGCTGGCATTGATCCAACCAGTCCTTAGTTATATGCTTAGTTATTGGGCGCGCATATTTCTGCACCCAAAAATAGTGTTGAAGAAAATTGAGGCAATATGTCGTAATTTTTTGTGGAGTAGTAGTGAATATTATAAAACCGCTCCTTCAGTAACTTGGGAACAGGTTTGGTGCAATAAGAAATATGGTGGACTTGGCTTAAGGAACCAGTTAAATTGGAATTTAGCTTGCTTGGGGAATTTCCGTTCATGGTTAAATGAAAGGGGAGGAATATAACCAGCAGTTCCTCGTGGAAGCAGATTTGTAGTACGAAGGATAAGTTGCTGCAATGTTTCCAACAGCATGGATGGAAGACTAGGTACACCATGCAGGAGGGGTATACCTGGTTACAACCTCAAAGCACTAAATACTAGGTTGCTCCATTGATTTAAGATTCGTTATCGGTCCCTAAACACTCATTTATGAGCTTGCTTGTGAGTAAAGAGAGACTTATGACTAGGGTGAGAATAGCATAATGGTACGCTGCTATGAATAAGTAGTGTGGTTTATGTGAGATAGAAGAAGAAACGCACAGTCATCTGTGCTTTCGGTGTCAGTACAGTTGCAGAGTCCTAGCAGGTGTGAATGTTTGGATACGCTAATGCATCCCTTCTTCTGATTATATGGAATGGTGGATCAGGAAGCGTAGTAAGATAAGCAGCCACAAGAAGGTTTGGGCAGTAGTAATTAATGCAACAATCTACTATATTTGTTGGGCTAGAAACAAAAGTGTGCATGATATGATTCTTATGCGACCTATGCAATTGGTTGAATTGATTAAGAAGGATGTTAGGAATTGATTGTTGGGAGTACATCCGGTTATGCAAATGCAGACTAGATGTTATCTTAGCTAGACTATTACTCTTAATGTGGTCATATAGTGGGCCTTGTTGCCAAGTTGTATGTTTTTTGGTTAAAATGAAATTACTTACATTTTACCAAAAAAAATCAAGATTTTTGTCACACTGTCCAAAAAGCAAATGCAAATAATCAAATGGAATGGAGGAACTTTAGATTGTGAATAGGTCTCCATTTTGATACCCATTATAAGTTTGTGACAGCTCAAATATCAACTATATGGGGGCTGATTAGACAAAATTACATAACCAAGACTTATGTTTATGACTTCATGTAGCATGTGGGGGATATTCTTATCACAAACAATAATTTTTGATGATAAATAGACTTATATAGAAAAAGTTAACTTTATTTGTTGTCTAAGATTTTTCTCCCTTCAACAACAATTATTTTAGTGGCTAATCACCTAACCCCGCATGGGTAAAAACAAATAAGGGAATGGAGATAGTAGTATCATCGTTACATAACATAGAAAAAGTGTCATATTGTACCTAGATAGCAGTAGAAACATCGTTCATAAGTTGTATCAAGGGAATCACAACAGCTTCATTCATAAATAAACCTGCACTCAAACTCTAAAACAGACATTATGAGACAATTAAGAGTCCCTAGAATATATGAGGATATACAAGTCGCATTTTCATGGAACAATTTAAGGACTAATAGTAAGTAGTAATCTTGATTAGCCGAGAAACACTCCGTAAACAAACACAAGCTGCAACTCGCACGTCATGGTTATCATGAGTTAACACCTCGGCTACCCGTTTGAGGACCTGGACACAACAGCGAGTCTCGGATGATCAATACAAACACAGTAAGATACTAATCTTACCAGCAAAATGTGATTATTCCATGAATGGATCAATGCTTAAATGAATGATGAATTCATCTAAACAAGGAAGCATCAGCCATGAATCATGACCCACGAGATAAACTGGGAGAACAGAAAGATGTAAGATGACCATTCACAAAACACAAACTTGAGAGATAGAAACCTAGACCTGCAGGCTTCAGAAATGGCAGTAATGACCAATGCACAAACTGAAATAACTAACTCCCTGTCTAATTTTTTTCTCCCTTCATGGCAGTAATGACTAATCTTTGGGCATATAGTTGCTTATAATGCATGACCAATGCACAAACTGCTTATAAAACATCCCTAAGATATTTAGATCTATGTTTACATTATGATGATTCTAACTGATATACGTGTTTTTTAGGATGTGAGAACAATAACACGCAGCTAGGTTCATATCCATTCTCTCGTAGCAAGACAGAACAATAACACGCAGGCCATTTTATATTACGATCGAGTATCATCCAAAAATCATGCTTTGGTACAAAATTAAATAAACCATCAAATATTTATCCTACATTTTATAATTTTTTCAAAAAAAAATTACACTCAATAAAAAAAACAATCATATGAACAAACCGTTGAACTATCAACAACCCAGAAAAGGTTACCATCACAAGCACAAACCATTTCCAACAATGACATAATAACATGCAGCGGCAACGCAAGCTACGCTGAACAATAACACGAAGCAACAACAGTCGCATGCACACCATTGACAGAACAAGAGATGAAAAAAGCATTAGAGGGAAGAAGAAGAAGAAGAAGAAGAAGAAGAAGAAGAAGAAGTATTTTCCCAAGATAATACCGAGTATTATTTTCCCAGATAAATGCAAAAGAAGAAACCATAAAATATAGAATTAGAGGGAAGTTGTAGCGTACCAGTAGTCTGCCATGGATTGGATTGGATAGGCCACCTTTCAGTGATGGAACTAGTTGATCGTCGTCGCCGGTTGTTAATCTTCAGCCACTGCTCGTATACAGCTTCACTCTTCTTTGGGTTTTTCTATTAGGTTGATTTTTCGATTGTAGGGTGATTTAGTTTCAGATGTGATTTAGGGTTTAGATGTGATTTAAGGCTCAACTTGGCATTCCAAGAGTATTGAGTTTGTTGGCAGTAGGCCGGGTATCCAATGTAATTCAAAATTTAACACCAATAAACATCGGTTAATAGACAACTGGGTTTTAGAACAACAGTTGTATAAAATATAGACAACTGTTTTTATAAAGCTCAGTTGTCTATTATCCTATAAGTACATTTGTTTCTCCAAAAAAAATAGATGTATATATTTTATACATCACTCATTAAGAATATTAGATGTCTATTAGGAGTTGTCTATTTGATGTTTTATAGTACTGGGACCTTATTGTTTTAGGGAGGAAGCCCAATCAGCATCGCAAAAACCTTCAAGGGTAAAACTTGGAGTGTTGTTAAGAAAAATGTCTTGATTTGGATCTCTTGAAAGATACTTCAATACATGAAGCGTTGTTGTCCCATGTTGCTCTCGTGAAAAAGACATAAATTGACTTAATAATTGTACAAGAAAAGAGATGTCTGACCTCGTGTTGATTAGATAATTCAGCTTGCCAACTAATTTTCTATATAGAGCAGGATTGTCAAAAAGATTGATGTCAGTAGCATTGAGCTTGACTGAGCCATCCAAGGGACTGTTTGTTGCACAAACATCGTCATAATTGAAATCAGCTAAAAGTTCTGTTGTATATTTCCTTTGTGTGATGTCAATACCCTTGTTAGTCTTGTCAAATTCCATTCCTAAGAAATAGTTGATAGGACCCAAATCTTTGATTTTGGATACATGATCTAAGAAAGACTTCACCAACAACCAAGATATCATCAACATAGACTGCAAGAAAGATAACTTTGCCTTGTGTCTTTTTGTCAGGGGCGATTTCATAGGGGGTGATGGGGGTGACCTCTCACCCCCATTATTTTAGGAAAAAATCAAGTTAAAAAAGGACATATATATACATATAAATGAATATAAAGATATACCAGCATAGTTATTTGGTTGGAGTGGTAGAGTTGAATTCATAGGACCTCCTCGCTCATGAGGTCAAGGGTTCAAATCCCAATTGAACCTTTGAAATTTTTTCCCTCCCATTTTTTTTAATGAATGATACCCGGGTCACTAGTTTCTTCACTTATGTGAAATAGCGGTTTCCGAACCGAACCACAACTTAGTCATACCCGATCCTACATGGACCCATTTTTAAAATATTTTTTTATACAAACTCTATTTCGATAATTTTTTTTTTTAACATTACTTTATAAAACAAAGTCGAGAATTAGAGATGTTTTTGATTTTATTGAGAATTTGAGATGTGTACTTGTGTAGGGAATTAACTTGAGAATTATAGATGTTTTTTTTATTTTATTAAACCTTTGAGATGGGTACTTGGGTAGAGAATCAGGATAAATGGACAAATGAGAAATTAATAATTGTAAAAAAATTAAAAATATGAACATTTAGGATGATGGACATACTAATATTTTAATAATGTATTAGTATGATATATGTGATTATGTGAAATTAAGAAATTAATTTGATAATGTATTAGAATGTATTGACACTTTTATTTTAGTCAATAATACTTTGATTTTTTTTATAAAGTTTGCGATTAGTTTTTAGTCTTTTGTTACGTTTAGTTACTTTTTGGAGTTAGTTTAGTCAGTTAAGACGAATTCTATTTAAGTGATTTGAACTGAATTAAACTAAACTGAATTGATATAAATTGAATTGAAGTACTGAACTGATCGAAACTGAATTCAACTGAATAACTGAACGACACTAATCGGAACTAAATTGAACTCAATTATTTGTGTGTTATTTTTTACGTTATAAATTTTTTTATCACCCCCATCTCAAAATTTCTGGATTCGCCACTGCTTTTTGTGGAACAAGGAATAATCATTTAGCGATCGCTGATAACCTCTAGATCTGAGAGCTAAACAAAGCTTCTCATTCCATTCATGACTAGCTTGTTTCAAACCATAAAGTGACTTGTGCAATCTACAAACTAGATTTGAGCCTTGCACTTCCAGACCAGCTGACAAAGTCATATAGACCTCTATCTTCATGTAATTTCCCATGTAAAAACGCATTGTTTACATTAAGCTGCGTCATCTGCCACCATTTCTTTATTGCCAAAAAAACCAAACTTCTAATTGTAGACATCTTAACAACCGGCAAAAAGGTCTTAGTATAATCGATCCCCTCTTTCTGAGTATACGCCTTCACTACCAGTCGTGCTTTATAACGTTCAATGGAGTCATCAGCCTTGTGCTTAACCTTGAACACCCACCTGCAGAAAATAGACTTCTTGCCTGGTGGAAGAGTTACTATACTCAAGGCCTTACATTGAGTGCAGATATTGCAAGAAACCTGGGCACATTGTTGAGAATTATTGGATTCTTCAAAAGAAAAATAGAATTGTAGAGAATTGTTGGAATCATGGCAGAAGTGTGATTGGGTCAGATGAATCTGATACCAGGTAAGAAGATAAAGGATTAACAGAGAGAGAAAGAGTTTGAAGGTAAAGAATTTATTAGAATTATTTGAGTTGGTTACAATGTGTAATACAAGAGGTATATATAGGATGGGTTGTTACTCTTGTAACAACCTCAACTAACTAGCCTTAACCAACATTAGTTAAACTAACCATAACTACTTTCTTATTCAACAAGAGATTGGTTTGTGACGGTGTAACCCAGGCAAAGTATGATGGTTTTCATTTGTGTATTGTAATATGTGTTGGAGTAGGTGTCCTCTACAATAATGCTTCTACGTAATAAGTCTCGTTAAAGAAATATAATACTCACTCTGGTTTTATTTATTGTCTCATTTCACCAATATATAGATGGTGTATTTTAATGAAGCGGAGCAATAAATAAAAATTGGAGGGAGTACGAGAAATGCAAATATAATGGTTATATAAGATCATAAAGTCAGTTGATCAACGTAATTATAATTCGATAATCAGGTTGACCTTAATTTTGATTTCGATCGAGTTCATCAAATATAATATTTGGTATGATTAATCATATCGGATGTTCGATCAATTATCCATTCAGTTGTTTTCGATCTATTTTTCGTATTCAATTTTGCTTTGCGGGATATAACGAGTACTAAATTATAACGCAAACAAAACAGTAAAATAAATAAAGATATAATACACACACACACACACACACTCCGATCTATACTAAAATGGTTGACTTAATTAGATGAAACCAAAGACGTTCATCTTAAACGAGTGAATAGTCTTTACCACAACATACATTTTAAGATTTATTATTGTCCCTCCTTAATAGATCCATACATACCCAGTACACATACTACATATTATGATGATGATCCATGCATGCACCTTAGTAAATGGTGGATGCAATACTATCTAGATAATTTAGGCAGCAATTTCATTAGAAGAAGAAGCAGCAACAGCAGCAGGGGGATCCAAGTTGAGGTTGTTGTTGTCCAACTTCCACTGGGTGAAGCGCTGAAAAGTGTTGGCATCAGCACGGTAATGATTCTGAGTGAATTGAACAACATCGGACCAACAGAAGTCGGGATACTTCCTTGGCTCACTGATTGCCTCAGGTGGTGCAACCACTTTGTCAAACCGTGGGTTCAGGAAGAATGCCATTGAGAACCTTTCCACTGTGTCCTTCACTACTGCTCTATGCAAACAGCTCTTGTATTTTCCATTTGTCATTGCCTACATAACATATGCATGCATCCCTCCCTTTTTAACATTATTATTTTAATAAAATACATACTACTCTCTATACAAATGTTATTTTAGTTGATATTGTGTTCATAATTGCAGTATGAGTATTTCTTAATTATGTCGCACGTTATCGTTCTTTTTATTAATGATTTTCTTATGTTTTAAAAAGAATTTTGTAATCAATAAATATGATTGATTTAATTTGATAGGTATTTGAATAGTCAAATATTGGTGGCTTCTTAATAGGAGTATAATTTATTTTAGGTAGGAAAATTTTCATTGAGATCGTGACATGTGTTCAATTCTTTTTTAATAGTGGGTTTTCAATTATTATATAGAAGAAGGTACTAAGCGGCATACATTTTTGAAAATGTTGGTTATCCTTATACAAAAATAAGTAGTTTTATTTATACTATAAAAAGAGTATGTCATCTGTATAAGGTATAAAATTGAAATGTTATTTAAGTCCTATATCCCTAAAATAAATCAA
The DNA here is from genome assembly GCA_958450325.1 of Agrostemma githago. Classification (NCBI taxonomy): domain Eukaryota; kingdom Viridiplantae; phylum Streptophyta; class Magnoliopsida; order Caryophyllales; family Caryophyllaceae; genus Agrostemma; species Agrostemma githago. The sequence goes on along the minus strand of OY288257.1, from coordinate 59,522,125 downwards.
TTGAATCAAAATTTTAAGATGAATCACATGATTTTAAACTTTAACCGTATTCATTATTACTTCTTTTGTCTTGTTTATTTGTTGTTCTTTATATGGAGTATTCTTTATGAGAAGTATTTTAAACAAAAGACAAAAAAATGACGGAAAGAGTAGTATTGTCTCCATTTAAATGACGAAAAAACGCATCAAGATTAATACGGAGTAGAATTTTTATGATTTCAAATTAAATATTATATTACTTCTACTACTATTTTAACATCATACTACGAGTACTATTATTAATTGAGCTTAGTTTCAGAATTTCACGCAGATAGTTTCTTGACCAAGTTAGTTGCATGTTTGCAGGGATGCATGGCATATCTCACGTGTCGAATGAAGAAAAGAGTTTTTAATATTTGTTGGACTCTAGTCACGTTATTCTCAAGATTCTTTATTTTTATCTAATATCCCTATTTAAATAGATAATAGTTGACCTCATTATAACAATAGGATGGATATTCCGATCACAAAAATTTGAGTCGAAGAATGTACCATTAAGGTGTCACCGATATTAATGACGAGGGCATCGGGACGAGGTACGACGGATTGCCATTTGCCATCAACAAATACTTCGAGTCCACCAACATCGTCTTGGTATAAGACGGTGAGTGAGGTCGGGTCACAATGTGGGCCAGTTCCTAAGACGAGTTTTGGCTCGTCGCATGGGGGATAGTAGTTCATCCTCATTGTTGAACTTGCATCTTCATAGAAATCTTTGAAGAATGTTCGATCCACACCTAAACTAATTCCCAACAATTCCACTATCACGATGGCCAATTTGTGCATTTCCTCGCAGTATTTTTGATACACCACCCTGCATTAATTAATCACACATGTCATTCCCTCGCTTATAACTTTTTATTTTGTTTTAGTACAAAATGAATATAAAATTAAAATAATATGAAATGAAAAATGTAGAAAACATACCATTATAAAATGAATATAATTATATAATAAAAATGAAAATTTTGATTACGCCTTTCGTATAAAACATGCTTTACATGAAAAAATGTACAGACAACTAATAATAAATTGAAATGAATGACCTTAGAAAATAAAACGTAACAAAGGAAAGACAATAATAAGTCACTTAAAATATCGTCTCGCTGGCTAATTATACAATTAGCCTATAGAGTTTAACATTTTTTACTATTTTCCGTCATTAGTTTCGGCAAAATGGATATAAGTAAGAGAAAATCGATCTCATGTAACTATGTAAGACACTTTTTGGACAAAAGTGATTCCTTGTTTTCAGTTATCGTAATCAATACCTAGTTTTTATTTTATTTTGAGTTGCATGCAAAATATTTTGATGGTAAATATATTGTATGATGACAGATCGATAACTTAATCAAAGGCAACTTATATATATATATATATATATATATATATATATATATATATATATATATATATATATATATATATATATATATATATATATATATATATATATATATATATATATATATATAAGACATCTAGAAATTTTTTCGTCAAAATTAAAATGTTTTAGACATGAAAATTAATTAGTGATCGTATTAGAGACTTGCTTACCCTGTCTGTTCAAATTCAGAGCTCATGGTGGAGGTGAAATAATCAACCACCATGTTACTAGAATCATTTGCATGGTAAGGGAATGACAATGTCTCCTTCCATGGTAGGTTCGACGTGAACCGGTCCGCATGGGCCAAGGCGAGGCCCCACATGGAGCCAGGCTTTTTCAAGCAGCACGCCTTTGCGGTAGTAGGGCGCCTGAAAAACTCACCCGATTTTTTATAGGCCTCGTCCAAAACCTTAGGGTCAATTCCATGGTTAATAACTTGGAAAAAGCCGTGGTTCGAGCACGCAGCATTGATGAGTTGGGCTAATGTTTTGGTGGCCGACTCATCCCCGTTGATGAACCCGCTTAGGTCAATCACCGGGGCATCGAGTATTGGCTTTTCTAGGCCAATGTCGTCGTCACCTTTCCAAATGAAGCTGCTTGGGACTTTGGGTTGGTTAGGGTCTGAGTTTTGTTCTTTTTTGGCATTGTATTCCCATGGGGCGACTAAATTTGTGAGTAGGGAGGTTTTAGTAGCCATTGTTGATGGTTGATGACAATGGACAAAGTTTAATGAAATTGATGTTTAGATATGATTTCCTTGTGTATATTGGAAGAGGACGTGACACTATTTATAGTCCTCCCTGTTTTAAGGAGATGTATATTCTTAATAACATAAAAAGAAGCCTATATATTATAGTTTGCTACTATTTTAAAATGATATCTACCCAAAATTGTAGTTTTTTACTATTTTAAAATGATATCTACCCAAAATGTACCAAAAAAAAATCAAAGATATTTTATTAGTAGTTTTTTTTTTATAAAATATCCAGATTTCTCAATTAAACTTGACAAATAGGTCATTCAGTTCGATTTTTAATCGGGTTAAATTGGTTCAATTATAATCAGTTGGCCTTACTTTCGGTTTCAACTCGATTTCAAACGTATTTATTTCAGTTAGCCACTTTCATCAATTTTTTTATTTCAGGTCGGGTGCGGTACAATTCGGGTCAATGTTAGTTCAAGTGTTCAAGTGAGTTTCAGGTCAAAATTTTCTTGAGTTGAAGATTAAAAAATTGGCTCACGTTTGTTAGACTTTTCAATTTGTATGTAATAATTCAAAGTACCACGGAGTATTATAATAAAGAATCGATAAAAAAATCCTAAATTAAAGTGTTTCTATAAGAAAGTTTTTATGTACATGAATCGGGTCAATTATTTATGTTATTGACGTTCAGATATATTTCGGTTCAGGCATCATTCGGTTATATTGAGTTCGATTCAATTTCGGTTCGATACATATTGAATCAGGTTCAGGATGTTATATCATGTTAATCATATCTGGTATCATTTCGATTGTTTTCGAGCAGTTTTTCGAGTTTGGTTTTACTTTCTCAAATCTTCTAATAATTATAATCTACATATATATACATACCTTACTATTTTAGTTAAATTATACTCTCTACGTCTCACTAAAAGAGTCACTCATCCTTTCAGTGAGAATCAAGGAGGATAGAAATGTGTGGTGGAAAAATGAAAGATAAGAAAATATTGGGGTCACAAAAAAAATGGTGACTTTTCTACGGAGACAGAGTAAGTATCATTAAAACTAAAGTAACACAATTACACTAATATTGACCACTTTATCGCTTTTTCTCACTCGTAAAAAAATATTACTCCCTCCGTTTCAGTAAGGAAATGGTTGAAAAAAAATGTGGAAGACATCAATGAAACAGGGGGAGTATAATTTGACAAATTACCATTTGATTTAACGTTATGTCTAAAGTAGTCTCTTTTGTGATTTTCACTATTATGGAACTAATAATAAACACTCGTAAGATCTGTCTTTGAGACAATAATTTGCAGCAGATGTTGGGCGGATACTTGATACTCCCTCCGGACACTATTTTTTGCGCCGTTTCATTAAAATACTTCTCACATATATTGAGGTAGTGGGGTGAAAAATAGTGTCCGGAGGGAGTATCTAAGCACCAAGGATTACTTCGATCTATAATCATAGGATCACACGTCTTGCTTATGGTAATCTTTTGAGGCAGGACTTAATTTGACGTTTAGAGATGATCTCTAACTCACTCGTGTATATTGGAAGAAAATGTTACACGACTATAGACTTATTGTCCTCCGAGTTTCAAGGGAATGGATAAGTTGTTAAAAACACACAGAATAATATAGTACTCCTTCCCATTCTTTGAAACCTACCATTTTTTTTTTCGGTCCATTCATTCAATTTCTACTATTTCTAAAAGTGCCAAAAATAAATCGAAAAAATAAAATAAAAAATTACCCTCATCATGTTACGAACTACACACACATAAGTGAGAGAAAGAAGATATTTTGGTAAACATCAACTTTTATACTACTATTCTTAATAATGAACCAAAATATAAATGGTAGGTACCCATAGAATGAGATGGAGTATAATATTATACACGTTATAGTTTGTTACGGAGTACTATTTTAAAAGGATCCACTGATCGAAATTGTATTTTGTGCTTTTCTTTTACATTTACAAAAAAATGCACCAAAAAGAAAAAAATCGAAGATATTTTATTAGTAATATTTCTTTTGTTTTTAGAAAATATTCATCCAGATTCATGATAATTATGATCTACAAATACCTTACTATTTTAGTTACGTATTCACCCAAAAATGATTTGTTCTAAAAAATATCTACCTTACTATTTTATTCATTTTTATATTCATTCTGAAACGATTGTACTTTGAGATTTACAATATTACTTATACTTAATTCTTTCTTCCCGATCATTTATTTACTTTTCATTAAAATACTTAACATAAGAAAATACAAAATAATAAGTAAATGACTGAGGCGAAAAGAGTACGTTGTATAAGAGTACAAGGTGAATTCTTTTAGGTTGCGTTTGGATACTCATAAATTGATTTGAATATCACGATTCAATTCTTGTATTTGAATTTCTAGAATTCAAATCCAAATCCAAATCCAAATCCAAGGGTTTGGATTTGTATTTGGATTTGGAATTTGGGCGGGTAGAGTCGGGTCAAGGTCATCAATTTTTTTAAAAAAAACTTTATCATTAGAAAAATATAAAATTTCAAATACGGGGAAAAAAATGAAGAAAAAAATATATTCTAACAAGATTATATGGAGAAAAAAAAATGAAGGATTTGAAATGACTACTCATATACTAAGAATTTGAGGGAACCAAATTTGAACTAGGTTGGATTTGGTCTAAATTTCAAATCCAAATTTCAATGTTCTGAAACGCTTGAAATATTTCAAATCCGAATTCAAGTTCCAAACATACCATATTAAAGAGTTTGCATTGATATAGTAGCAGCAAGACTTGTGCTTTTCTAATGTGATTTGTTTCGGGTGTTTGTGTGCAAGTCAAGTGACAAAGTGACAATTCTGAAATGCTAAAAAACATACTCTCTCCCATTCATTGAAAACCTACCATAAGTTGAATATACGTAAGGTATATTTTAATCAAATTGTAGGATTCCATTGAATGAGGGGTAGTACTAGTTCATTTGTTTGTCTTTGATTAAAATATTTCTCACAATAAATATAAAAGTTAGACAAATGAACGAGACAGAGAGTAGGATTGAGAAGTTTTTGCCTTCTTTAAAGGTAGGAAAGGATTAAGGCAGGGCGACCCATTGTCTCCAATTCTATTCGTGATTGGGATGGAGTTTTTGAGGAGAATACTGTAGGTGGTACAAAATGACTTCGACTTTAATTATCATTCTCTTTAATTTGTCGTCAAATGCAACTCACTCATCTTTGCTTCGCGGATGACCTTATCATCTTTTGTAGGGGGGATAAGGGATCCATCAAACTTCTGCTTAGTGGTTTCTACGCCTTCTCTGAAGTCTCTGGGTTGAAAATGAATAATGATAAGTCGAATATCTATATGAATGGAGTGGCAATAGGAGATAAACAGGACATTATAAATATGACAAGAATGAATTTGGGAACTTTGCCTTTTAAATACTTGGGGGTGCCAATCTTCCCTAAGAAGTTGTCAGTTTCTGACTGTGTTTTACTGGCAGAGAAGATAGTGAGTAGGATTTGAAGTTTGGGTGCACGACACCTCTTCTATGCCGGCAGGCTGGCATTGATTCAACCAGTCCTTAGTTATATGCTTAGTTATTGGGCGCGCATATTTCTGCACCCAAAAATAGTGTTGAAGAAAATTGAGGCAATAAGTCGTAATTTTTTGTGGAGTAGTAGTGAATATTATAAAACCGCTCCTTCAGTAACTTGGGAACAGGTTTGGTGCAATAAGAAACATGGTGGACTTGGCCTAAGGAACCAGTTAAATTGGAATTTAGCTTGCTTGGGGAATTTCCGTTCATGGTTAAATGAAAGGGGAGGAATATAGCCAGCAGTTCCTCGTGGAAGCAGATTTGTAGTACGAAGGATAAGTTGCTGCAATGTTTCCAACAACATGGATGGAAGACTAGGTACACTGATGCGTGTCGTAATCGCAGTCAAAATTAAATTTATAATTCACTTACAAGACTCTAACTAACTAGTAGTAGGACAAGTAAGGGTCGAACCCACAGGGACTATTGATATTATCTCAGATTTATTTAGTAGTATTTATATAGTTATATAAGTATAAATATAATAGTGGGGGGGGGGGGGGGGGTTTGTTTGGGTTGTTTTTCCGCTAACTAACTAAATGAAATTAAATAAATAAAACTAATAATACTACTAATCGCAATAAACAGGTAGAAAGTTCTTATAATAAATAAATAGGAGATATGTAATTTTCTATAGATGTCGGGTAAAATCATCGATTCTCTTAATTAATTATATTGGATAGATTAGTTAATCGGTTAATCCTTGAACGCAAGTAAATTACCAATTTTATCTTTCTGACTTGTTAAACCCCGTGAACGCACGCAAGTTTAATCCTAACCAATTTATCAAATTAACCATGAACGCATGAATCAAATTAATAAATTAAGTCGCTTTAAGATCACTAATGAGTTGAATAAAATATAACCAGAACGCTGCAATTATATCTGACTCAACTATTATACAAGATTCTAGTAATTAAGATTAAACCAGAACGCTGCAACCTAACCAAAATTACTATTAATTCAACGACCGATTCAATGAATACAATTAAGTTGGCCAAACGAAATTAATAAACACGAATCAGATAATTAAATAACGAATCTTATATAAAAATCAAACAAATTAATTAATCAATCAAAACAATATCATAATCTCATAAACCCTAACCTCAATAGTCAATTACATACTCCAATTAAAAATTACTCTAAACTAAACATAATAATAGTAAAAATAAGATAAAGATTAGAAAAGCTCATAAAAATCGGAATGAAATTTGATTAAAACGGAGTCGAGCCCGTGTCTCTGTGGTCCGTCCTCCCTGTTCTTCGTCGTATCTGTCTTCCTCTCTTCTCTAACTTCTTCCTTTTTTTTCTTGCTGCGTGCCTTGTGTGGCTCCCTCTTGTTTTATACTCTCTTTACTTTCCTTTTTTTTAATTCTTCTTTACTTTCCTTATATCACGGCTCATTCCATCTTCTTAACTTCTTTTTTTTATTTTCTTTATTTGTTTCCTAATAATCTTTTGTTACGACAGGCTTCAAATCTTTTGTTTGGTGTCCGATTATCTGCTGGCCTGCTGTCTTATAACTAGATTTCGACCTAGTAAATGACGGAATTTGATGTTTCTTTCTTCTACAAACTTGTAGGTCTCAAACTTAGCTTTCCAACGCACCCTGAATCACTTGATTCCGATATCGTATGAGTGAAATATCATCGTCTTAAGATAGACCTACATAACGTATACGAGAATATATGTGTTATTTGACCTTCAAATTAAATGGGTTATTCTAAATAATTTAAAAATAGATAATAAAACTTAGTTTAGCACATAAATAATATTAACGTATGTATTAACCCAAAATTCCTAAAAATACGTTATTAGCTCAAATAATATGAAGATGACATTATAATAATAATATTAAAGGGGTAAAAATATGTAAAAATATCGATTTATCAAATTCCCCACACTTAGTCAATTGTCGTCCTCGACAATGATTACTCAAGAGCTAACATAAAATGAAAAATTAACCTTCAAATATTTTAAACTAACCCAACTAGGTACAATTGACGACAAACTAAAAATATTTGAGAAAATATTCTTTATAAGTTAGTAAACTTAAGAAAATAATTTTGAGTTAGATTAGGAAGTAATATATACATAAAATTTCTCCTCCCTTAAACTATTCAATTAACTAATTTAACAACATATAACATGTTAAACCGCTTCTAAATTCAAATTATAAATAAACTTATTATCCTTCACACTCAGTTTAATTACCTTCGAAAAAAAATATTTGTATTGACTCAAGAAGACGAGTTTCAGCAGTTTAAGGTCTTAGGGGAAGGGGATTTACTTTCATTTACATTCCTATTACCAGTTCTGTACGAGGATCGTTCTCCCGAGCATATAAGTCAAACTAGATACCTCATCTCACTTTTTCCGTACTTATTCTCTTTTTTTTTTCCTTCTTTCTTGCTTTTTTTTTTTTCATTCTAATTCTTCATTTTCTTTTTTTTTCTCGTTTCGTTTTTTTTCAATTTTTTTCTGTTTTTTTTTTTTCGATCAAGTGACCCATGTAGCGAGCTTTTAACCAATGACTCCCGCCCTTCCAGACAAGGCATTAGGCATTCTCCCAATCCCATTAGGATTAGGTTCCCCTCGGATTTACTAACTCGAGTCACAAGAACGACTCACTCACTCTTGAGGAATCTAATCTTCCTTATCGCCCTAATTAGGAGTCACCTATGAAAGTAAATAAATTGAAACAAGACCGGCTTATCGCTCGTTCCTCTAGAGTCAACGAAAAAAAAGTAGTTAAGGTAGCTAAAACAAGTGCTATTCTTTATAATTTACTTATACCTCAAATTTAAAAGAGACTTAAAATATTATCTGCTATCAAATTAATTAATCCAAGTTCGATCGGGAGGAAAAAAAATTGCATATCACTTCAAAACACATTTTTTTTTCACTATTGTTCTTAATAAAAATCAATTTTTTTTTAAAAAAAATATTAGATTAGAATTCGTCGTCAACTTCCCAAGTTTATGTAGTTCAATAAAAACAAAGGCTAAAACTTTTAAGCTCAAATTTTTATCAAAAAATTTCGACAGCACTTCCCCTAAATATTCACATATCCCAAAATTTAAAATAGCCTGCAAAACAGACATTCAATGTAATGGCCACCCGCCAACTCCACTTCAGTAATAATTCATTCAATTTTCAATTTACCTCATCCCCACACTTAAATCCGACATTGTCCTCAATGTCAAAAAAAGACAACAAAGAGCAGATAATTTGCACACATAAATATATAAGAGGGATAAAGGTACTTAGCGGATCTAGCGAAGTAGAAATATATGCATCTTGTCCACATTGATTTTTGAAAAAGTCATCCCATTGTCAACTATCACATGTTCAGCAAAGGATCACCGTTCTCTATCCTGCAAAATTCCGACACTGGACCAAGAGAAGTGAAATATGGGAAATGAAATATAAAGGAAAAAAAATAAACTAAGTAAAATAATTAGTCACACATACAAAATAAATATACAAGCTCGGGTTGCCTCCCGAGAAGCGCCTTATTTTACGTCGTGGCTCGACATGCAATTCTCAATTTTCATATGTTGGATCCTCCAAATCAATAATATCCACCCAATTGGCCTTGAATCCATCATAATATGGCTTAAGTCTATGACCATTTACTTTAAGTATCTTTCCTGATTCGCATCCTTTAATTTCTACCGCTCCGTGATCAAACACCTTAAGAACCTCAAAAGGACCGATCCATCTTGATCTCAATTTCCCAGGAAATAATCTTAACCTAGAATTATAAAGGAGGACTTTATCACCAATATTAAGCTTTTTCTAGATAACATTTTATCGTGATAAGCCTTAGTTTTCTCTTTGTAGATCCGAGAATTTTCATATGCATCATTCCTTATCTCCTCCAATTCTAGAATTTCTAATTTTCTGTGAGAAACAGACTTTTCATAATTAAAAGTACACTTCTTAATCGCCCAGAATGCTCGATGCTCTAATTCAACTGGAAGGTGACAAGCTTTTCCAAATACCAAGCGATAAGGAGACATCCATATTGGAGTTTTGTATGCAGTTCTATATGCCCATAATGCATCACCTAAACGCTTACTCCAATCTTTCCTATTAGGACTCACAACTTTCTCCAAAATTGATTTTATTTCTCTATTAGAAACCTCAGCTTGTCCATTAGTCTGGGGGTGATAAGCAGTAGAAACCTTATGAGTAACATGATATTTCCTAAATAAAGCCTCAATGATACGATTACAAAAGTGAGTCCCTCTGTCACTAATGATAGCTCTAGGAATACCAAACCTATTAAAAATTTGATCCCTAACAAACTCAGCAACCACTTTAGAATCATTAGTTCTAGTAGCTTTAGGCTCTACCCATTTAGAAACATAATCAACTGCTAAAAGAATGTAAGTATTCCCAAAAGATGATGGAAAAGGTCCCATAAAATCAATACCCCAAACATCAAAAACATCAGCTACAAATATGGAAGTAAGAGGCATTTGATCTCTCTTAGAAATATTACCACTTCTTTGACATTGATCACAAGTTTTGACAAAAGTAAAAGCATCTTCATGTAGAGAAGGCCAAAAGAATTCACATTCTAGAACTTTATGAGCTGTTCGTTTCGGACCAAAATGACCCCCACACTCAAATGAGTGACAAAATTCAAGAATAGATTTACTTTCCTCTTCAGGCACACATCTTCTTCTAAGATTATCGGAACAAATTTTAAACAAATAAGGTTCGTCTCAAATATAATGCTAAATTAATTGTATCTTTTTGGGCTTTAGTAAGTTTCTTAGGAAACTCTTTTGATACCACGTAATTAACAATATCAGCATACCAAGGATATTTCACATTTAATGCATACAATTGTTCATCAGGAAACAAATCAGAAGAGAGATAAGTTATATCTTGTTCCTTAATAATCCTACTAAGATGGTCAGCAACTAAGTTTTCTGCTTCTTTCTTATCTTTTATTTCCAAATCAAATTCTTGTAACAATAACATCCATCGTAACAATCTAGGTTTTGACTCTTTCTTTTTCAACAAATATTTCAGAGCAGAGTGATCGGAATATACTACCACATGGGTACCAAGCAAATACGATCTAAACTTTTCAAGAGCAAAAATAACAGCATACAATTCCTTTTCAGTGACAGTATAATTGCATTGGGCTAGGTCAAGAGTTTTCGATGCATAATATATAACATGAGATTCTTTGCCTACTTTTTGCCCTAATACAGCTCCTACCGCTTTATCACTAGCATCACACATTATTTCAAAAGGTAATGACCAATTAGGAGGTTTAATCACTGGTGCGGAAGTTAATTTATCTTTTAGTGTATTAAATGCTTCCTTACACTTATCATCAAACACAAATGGTACATCTTTAGCAAGTAAGTTAGATAAAGGTGATGCAATAGTGGAAAAGTTCTGTATAAATCGTCTATAGAATCCAGCATGCCCTAAAAATGATCTAATTTCACGCACACAGCTAGAATAGGGTAACGAACTAATAATATCTATTTTAGCTTGATCAACTTCCAAACCTTTAGCACTGACAACATGGCCTAGGACAACTCCTTTTTCCACCATAAAATGACATTTTTCAAAGTTAAGCACAAGATTAGTCTCGACACATCTTTTTAAAGCAAGAGATAAATTATGGAGACATAAATCAAAATCATCACCAAAAACAGTAAACTCATCCATAAAAACCTCCATGGAATTATCAAGCAAATCTGAAAATATGCTCATCATACAACGCTGAAATGTGCCAGGAGCATTACAAAGTCCAAAAGGCATTCTTCTAAAAGCAAAAATACCAAAAGGGCATGTAAAAGTTGTCTTTTCTTGATCCTCGGGTGCTATAGGAACTTGAATATACCCAGAATAACCGTCTAGAAAATAAAAGTAAGAACATCCCGCAAGCTTTTCTAACATTTGATCTATGAATGGTAAAGGAAAGTGGTCTTTCCTAGTGACTTGATTTAACTTTCTATAATCTATGCAAACTCTCCATCCATTTGATACTCTAGTGGGAACTAGTTCTCCTTTACTATTTTCAACAACAGTAATCCCGGTCTTTTTAGGCACTACATGGATTGGACTTACCCATTTTGAATCTGAGATAGGAAATATCACACCCGCATCCCGCCACTTAAGAATTTCTTTTTTCACAACTTCCATCATTGACGGGTTAAGTCTACGTTGATTTTCTCTAACTGGTTTGGCACCATCCTCAAGAAAAATGTTATGCATACACAATGTAGGACTAATACCCTTAATATCAGCAATTGTCCACCCTATCGCCTCTTTATATTCCTTAAGTACATTTAATAATTTTAACTCTTGCGATTCAGAAAGTGAACTAGAAATAATTACAGGTAAGGTATCATGTTCACCTAAGAAAGCATACTTTAAGTTATTAGGCAAGGGTTTTAATTCTAACTCAGGCGGACAATGAATCGACGGAATTACTTTAGGGGAATCTTTAGGCAATTCAAGACTAGAAACACACTCAAAATTAGCGAGTAGATGACTATCATGAATAGAATCAAACTTTTCCTCAAAAGATAATATAGGATCCAAATCATTATCAGTATCAAATTCATTTTTCCTATCAAGTTTATCTTGTGTAATTGTGTCTATCACATCAATAGTCTCTATACAACTCACATCATCAGTAGTATCAATGGGATGTTTCATAGCATCATAAATATTAAGCTTAATTGTTTCACCATCAAATTCAAAAGAAAGAGTTCCCTCATAGACATCAATTTTAGTTCTAGCTGTTTTAAGAAAAGGTCTTCCTAGTAATAATGACGCATCCTTAGCATCGAAAGAATTACCCATATCAAGCACATAAAAATCAACGGGAAATACTAACTCATCAACTTGAACTAAAACATCTTCCAAAACTCCTATAGGGTAAGCATGAGATCTATCTGCTAACTGAATCACTACGTCGGTTTGAGAAAGAGGTCCTAACTTAAGTGATTCGTATATGGATTTAGGCATAACACTAATAGAAGCTCGTAAGTCAAGCATGCATCTATCTAATTTATTATTTCCTATTTTACATGGAATACTAAACATTCCTGGGTCTTTACATTTAGGAGGTATTTTCTTTTGAATTATAGCAGATACATTCTCTCCTATCAACACCTTTTCTCCACTCTTAATCTTTCTTTTATTAGTGCATAACTCTTTTAAAAATTTAGCATACTTTGGCATCTGTTTAATAGCATCTAAGAGGGGTATATTTATTTCAACTTTTCTAAATATTTCTAAAATTTCATTATATTTCTCTTCTTTCTTAGACTGAGCAAATCTGGAAGGAAATGGAACATTGGTCTTAAAAGTGGGCACATCTGGGTTAGATTTAGCTATAACCTTCTCCTTTTCTAATTCTGGACTATTTTCCTTAATTTCCGTTTCACTCTCACTAATACGAGGTTCATCTCGACTTTCTTCAACATCATTTTCTTTTGTACCTCGTGGTCTAACCTCAATTTCTTCCTCAACATCAAATCTATTTTTAAGTTCCTTACCGTAAGGTTATTGCTTTAGACTCATCCAACAATTTAGGTTCAGGTTGTCTAACAAAATTACTCTCAATGTTGGCAAGGATGGTACAAATCAATTTCATTTGATTATCCAAGTGACACAAGTTATTATCAGTTTGTTCTTGACGGCTAAGACTCTGAGAGTGAACTTGTCCTACTTGAACTACCAATTGTTTTACCATATTTTCTAAAGATTGATGTTGGTTATCCATAACTTTAAGTTGATTATTCACAACATCTCTCAATTCTTTCATCTGTTCAGCTTGTTCTTTTAATTGTTTTTGCAATTTCAAATCACATTCATTCTTGGTTCCATATTGTTGACTACTAATGGCCATATTATTAATCAATTTTCTAGTTTCAGTTGGAGTTTTATCCATTAAAGAACCACCAATAGCAGTGTCTATCAAC